>MJUU01011144.1:35002-125285 GCA_002080025.1 Modiolus philippinarum
TTTTGAATTGTATTTTAACTACATACTAGCTAAAAATTTTGAATTGTATTTTAGCTACATACTAGCTAACCCTTTTTGTAACTGTTACAAAACCTTTAACAATTTTGAAAATTGTGCCAAAGAGTCAAATATAGTAAGATTACAAATATATTTCTGCAAGAAATTGTTTTTTCAATCGACATCAGTTCCATTTTGAATTTCTCTTTGCAGAAAAATGATTATAACAAACAAAATAAAAAATACTATTCGCTCTAAGAGTATTGCTTGTTTTTATTCTAGTCTTTTAATGTTATGTCGCTTACAACACTTACATGTAAAATAATAGTGAAAACTGGGTAATTATAATGATATAGTGGCTCACCTTTCCTTACAGAAAAACTCCAAACTTAAGAGACTCGTTCCGTCTGCATCTACTCACAGCTACAAAACATTATCTGTTATAATTTGTAATTTTGAAAATGAATTTTGAAAAAAAAAACCTTAATAAAATAAATCAAATTCAAAATTAAATTTGCATCTGTTGAATCATAATTAATATTCAGTGGTTACGATTCAAAAAACATAAAAAAGTGATACATTATATATGATAAACACAACGTCAAGGTCTATACTGAATTCACAAATAAATTAACAATAAGATTGTTTTAAATTATTTAATTTAAATTCAATGCAGAATTGACATTTCTATTGAAGTATAATTACTAAACATGCAAAGTCATCTTATATCAATTATTATTTCAGTCAAATGATTGCTATTTTATTCACCTTTTAAGGAAATTAACTATTTTTGTTATAGCAAAGATACTGTAAATTAAGCTGTCGCAGATGGCTTTCCCAAAAACTTATGTCTCTGCAGTGTATAGATCAAATAAAACAAATGGAAAACTGAAAGCTAGATGGGTAAAATGTTATTTTTGATATCAGGATTTAATTGATTAACTTCATTTCAACCCATTAAAACATTTAATATTTTGACCTACCGCCTTGGCTTACTCATCACACAAAATTTTACATCACAAACTGAAGATAATTGTTAATACCTACAATGGCCAAAAATTACAATCACATGCAACAATTCCATAAATGAACTGCACTAGACAATACACGTAACAGAACCCGAAACAAACATGAATAACGATAGTGAGACTTGGTACAGGCATTAGAAAAAGCTAGGGGTAGGAATTAACCGGATTATGGGTACCCAAACCTCCTCATTTCTATCCCGTTTCCCTATATATATAGTATAAAAAACATACGAATAAAACCCAATACATGTAGACTACTAACTTTATGACCACTATCAAGACAAAAATATGATTATCATAAAACTTAATTTAGAAAGATGGGTCAAAGAATGCTCGTCGATAAACTGCCGGCTAGCTCAAGGGACCTAGTCTACTAGTAAAACACTATCGCACTATTGAAGAAAAATCGAACTCAAAACTTCCCGAAGGGTTTTGTAAAGAGTCGTCGTGTATTTCATAACTATTATGTATTACATAACTGTTTTTACATACTGAAATAAAAAAAAAGAAGCAATAGACTTCTTGTAGAAAATACTAAACTTACTCCAATATAAAGAATCGTCTATATGGATTTCATTTGTTGTGTAAGAAATGTGCTGTTATGGTTTACTAGCACATTGTAAGTAAATTTCAAGCTTCGCTCGATAATTGATAAATATCAACTCGTGGATGTATCATTGTTTTGTTGTTTTGCTTAATTTGATCTGTGAATTATTATACGTCCTTGAAATGCATGTGAAGGTTTTATCGCATGGTCCATGGTATCTATACTGCCTTGAAAATAGTACTAAGCACAAAAAGTCACTTTGCCTATGTGTTATTAGAGTAAATATCATGTAATATTTGAACGTTCTAGTACACCCTTTTAAGCAGTCTCTCAAACTAGATATACTATAAGATTTTGTAGAACTTTAAAACAAAGCGCTCAGCACTTTACCGTTTTTTTTTTTTTTTTTTTTTTTTTTTTTATTTNCACGCGCTGTAAAAATTGTGTAAGGCTCGTCTTTTCACCTTTTCAGAGTAATTTAGTTGTCTGTGGTGATAATCAAAATAACTGCTGATATGAATAGAAATATCCTAATTAAAATTATGCCTCATAGTAATCAGTTTCAATATCCATTTGTATTTGTCAATGAAAAACATTAGTATTTATCATCTTTCTTAAAATGTCAATTATGGATTTAAAAATATAGCGCATTATGTATATAATCGATTCAAGACTGAATTGTTGCTTTTCAAAATTTGTTCAAACCTAAGGAGTATCTCCCTCTTGCATACATGTAGCTCTGTCCTTAGCTACTTTTGACTTTCCTATTTAGATCCTGTTGCTAATTTGTTCTCTGTAAGCGTTTACACATATTTCAGTTCATTGAATTCCAATTTTTTTCATTTGATCTGCACTAATGAGACATAAGTCGTCGAAATACACTTATGCAGAACCTAAATTCACAGTAACCTCCTTATTTTTTTACTTGATCTAAGTGTAACTTAGTAGTTACAAACACGGCAATTTCCAATATTTATTCTAACGAATGAAACTTTTTTAAAGGCAAAAGAATATTTGAACCGGAATAAAGCTCACCATTGATCAAATTAACAGTAACTTTGGTATTTTGTTATTTATTACCACTAGGCTAATACCACTGCTGGTGGACTGTTAGTCTTCGAGGGTATTCACCAACCCAGTAGCCAGTAGAACGGTGTTGGCCCGAAAATCTATTTTACTTGGAAACTTTAATATCTAAATTTAACAAAATTTTGTTCAAAGCCAAGGAGTATCCCCTCTTGCTTAGCTTTGTCCTTCGCTTATTTTGGCTTTACTATTTAGATTATATTGGTAATTGTTTTCTCACATCTATTTCGATATATGGATTTCTAAATATTTTGGTCTGATCTGCACTGAAGAGACATAAGTTGGTGAAATGTGCATATGCGGAATCTAAATTAATAGTAACTTCGTTATTTTGTTTTGTTGTTTTTTTTTTTAATATATAACAAACATTACTTCATAACCAGTCATCTAATACTACGGTTCTTGCCAAGTCCCGACGTTTTAATTTGACAAGATAAACACTAAAGAAACTAAGGACGAAACTCTTTCCTCAGCTGATTCAATCATAACTTTCAACCTTTCAGATTATTTGTACAATTCTAGCTTTTAGACAGTTTGATTTCTTGTTTTCCAAATATTTTAATTGGATCTGCACTGAAGAGACATACATTATCTAAATGGCTATATTCAGTTCTGAAGTTTACTCTTATTTTGGTCTTACGTTATTTAAAAGATGAAATATTTAGAACATTACGATTTTCATTGAACCAACACTCAACCGATGTATATGTATTTTTTACGTCAGTAGATACATGTAACACCTCTGAAAACAATGTGTCTCAGCAATAGGTGTGACACATTGACCTGAAATCGGACCACTGTGACCGGTCATGTAGCCAAACTAAGCTCATCAGTATGTCACTAGTTTTGACTATTATATTCTTGCTAGGGCAAAAATGAAGCTTGTACTTGAATGTAGGTCATACATTACTCTCATTTGAAACAATTGAAGTTCAGTTCGTAGTTTTATGTATTTCCAGACCAAAATCCTTAAATATGCATATTTTACGTCAGGATATGGAGTAAATGAACATGAGACCATAACACATATGTTAACTCTAACTGCAATTAATTTAAATGAGCTGTATGGCCATTTCGGAAATTAATTCCTCATTAGCAGTACTAGAACCCAAACATAGGAAAAATCCACGATTTCAAAAAATGTTAAAATATACATAAACCAAACATGTACTGTTCCAATCATTTTTTTTTAGCAAAATAATAAAATCGTTTTTAGAGCCAACATCGAAGTACTCGACTACTGAGTTGGTAAATACCCTCGACACTAGCATCGACTCAGCAAGTAACTCATGATGTTCTTATTTGATGATTCAAATACCTTTGACCAGTGTTCTTGAAGCTGCTTTTTCATTGATATTCAATTTAATTTGGCACCTTTTACATGGAAAAATAATTTTGTATGACTAGCCATAAAACTGTTCAAAATGATTACAGTTTGTAATAATTATGATGTAGTAGATATAACACGATATGTTATAAATATGTAGGAAATCGTTTTTCATTGTAATAGAGCGGAAACTTTAGCATACTGACATACTTATATGCTCTCTATTTTTCTTAGATATGGTGTACTTGTACATGAGATAATATCTCATGTGTACACTTTGTTCAATTACTATTATCTAAATTTATGTAAATTCTAAAACCGAAGGATTAACTCCCACCGTCGTAGTTTGGTCCTTAGCTATATTTGATATAACTGATTATTCGGATTTCGTTTGGTTTTATGCATTTTAACATTTTTGAAATTATGGATTTCCTTTGTTTAGGTTCTAGTGCTGCTGATGAGGAATAAATTTCCGAAATGGCCATACAGCTCATTAAAATTGTTGCAGTTGGAGTTAACATATGTGTTATGGTCTCATGTTCATTTACTCCATATCCTTTCGTAAAATATTTTATAAGTTCACCTGGACCAAAGTGCCATGTAAGGTATTGCCATCAGTTTGAGCCTGGTGTCTTCGTCGAGCTAACTTTTTTGAGGGCCCTAAAACTACTGGTCACAAAGTTCCCAAACTTGACTTGAATCATCATTTCAATTTTATATCTTTTAAGTCCGTAGACCAAACAACAGCCGACTGCTGTTAAAAAAATTAGCTGAGGTGTAAATTTCTCGGTTTCTTTTGCAATTTACTCTAAAACCGTTACAGATATCAAAATTCTGATTAAACAAGACAATACCGAGTAACTTGCACAATTTTGATAAATTTGAAGATAATAATCTTTGATTGTTTTTGGTTGGTCGCCAATACTTTAAAATTTTCTTCCAGGAAACTGTAATATTTGTTGAACTGATGTTTACTATATAATAATTGATAGTCGTCTTGTGAATTATAAGGCAGATGAGCAATACAGGCTCATGTATGGCTCCTGGTATCATAAAATGTGATCGTTTGGAAAAAAGTCGGTGCTAGCTTTCTTATCTCGAATAGATATGATCATAAAAATACGGGCAAATTACAATTCACGAATTATACTCTGGATTGTATGACGTGTAAATGGTATACAAGAATAATACATATCGTCAATTCCCAATAATTAAGATTACAATGATCTTTTCATTTAAGACAGAGGCAGAGCTTCCTGAAGAAAACGATTTTTTAAAAGTCTTTAAGTTGAATGTTTGATGGTTTCCCTGATAAAATTTGGTCTAGCAACATGAGAGTTTCAGATATAGAGACAAATCATGGCTTAGTTTTACCATGTACAATGTATTTGTAAAGACTTTGTCTCATTTGCATTGACTCAATATCTCTTTATTGTTAACAAATCAAAGTTTTCAAGAAGTGAATATTTTTGGCTTGATGCATTTTATTCTAATTCATCTGTTTATGAGGAGGAATTCCGCGTTAATTTTTGTTTTTTAATGCAATATTTCAAGAAATTTTTTTATAGAATTTGTGTTGAAAACTATATTTTAAAAATGACAAATTACATATTATTTTATAAGTCTTCAAAATATACAAATATTAAAATTCATAAAATTTGAGCGAGTTTAACACTTATATCAATCTTATTCTGGTTAATTATAATTTTATTATTCCAAAAAAAGATTTAATTTGGTAATTATGATTATGATGGACTAGATACAAAACGATGTGTTACAGATTTGTAGGAAATTGTTTTCATTATGATAGAGTGGGACGTTTAGTACATTTGCCATTCTTTTAACAACGCAATTGCCTTCACGAAATCAGGAAAATTCAATGATGATTGCTGAATCCTCAATCTAAATTGTTCTGCTTCATAGGAATGTTTGCATCTTTGTCGTAAGACTGCTGATGTAATGTTCTCGCCTTAAATTTCGCAAAAAAAAAAAAGAAATCGGTTAGCACATTGTTGTAAATGGAATCATTTTCAAGAATATAAATGCAGAAAGCCGAATTCTCCATTTCGCATTTCGCCTTTTTAATTTTTCGCCCTTTTAAGGAATCTTGAATACATCCTAGAAGACTGATTTCTTCCTAGTCTTGGTCATTTGTCTATCTAAAATATCTTCCCAATTAAGGGTTACCATTTCTATAATCTTTATGAGAGTCCTGCAGTTGAAAGCCAACACATACTCATTTTATCTACATTATGTGGACTACTCTTAGAACGGATTTATGTATTTTACGAATGTTTCGATTTTCTGATTGTCAAATCACCTTTTCTTTGTCTTTATTAAGCTAGACAACAATGGTACACATGCATACTTTACGTCGGTACAGGATGACAATATATCAAAAACATATGTGTTTTTATTTATTTATTATCCACGTTAAGCTGTCCCACGTTGTCTCTACATGACAATTACTAATTTTCATGAACACAAGGTATTCATCCTATAAACACTAAGCTTTACTCTTTACTCATTCCAAATAGCATTCATATTATAAAAGCTGCTTGAATTTTTCTGTGACAGATCCATCGTCAGATGAAAACAAACTATTTGCTTTTGTCCTAGCTATGGAACCGTAGCTGTATAGGTCCTTTTATATTTTCTTTTTCTTACTTGGCGGACCATAGAGCTACTTAATGGAATAATTCAATGAAGTAAGTATTAGAAAAATGTTGGAGGAAACGAAATGAACACACTCTGGTATGTGTACTTGGCGTCAAAAAACTGCCAGAAACGTGCGACAAAATTCGTGTCGTAGGTTTTATATAGGGGAAAATTCGTAGCTCTATGGTCCCAAACTATCAAAAAATCTGCACAAAGACCATAAGAGCTACGGTCCTGGATATTGCTCATCCAAACTATTTAAACCTGTTAGCATATCTGCCAATGAACATTCTTGAAACTGACGTTTACAAAAAAGGCTTAGATGCCATCAAGTTTGGCAGTATTCTTCATAATAAACATGTTAACTCCAAGATACCTCCATTCTTGAGGACATACGCTATATTATACCTATGCAAAACCTATAGCATCTAATATCTTCAACTACAAACAGGTAATGCTGGATGCAAGACTTTGAAGCAAAACCAGATCGCTCTTGTCCCTTTTCCCCAATTATGTACGCGCCTGTTGGTCATGTTATAACCGTCCCTCAATATCATAAAGGAAGAGAAATTACGACATCTGTTTATAAAAAATCCAAAATATCATTAACCTAACCCATCAATTTGCGATACAATTTAAAATGATGAGGAATATTTCATTGGAGTTCACACTGTGAGTGCCTTTGTTTTGAATGTTGTGATTTCAATTTCTGTGCTCTGTCTAATGTTATTGTTTTCTGTGTCTAACGTCATTGTTGTCTGTGTTCTCGTTTTGGCCATATCTTTGGACTTCGATTTTTGTAATTTTCACTCCTTTCTTCCTTCGGTATTCTACTGCCGTTATACCAAACAACAGGCAATAGAGGAAAGACAAAAACGTTGAAACGCTTTCCAACACGATCGTATCCATAAAGTCAGCGATTTTGGTTAAAATTGAATGTCTTTAGACCACTATGAGCTCAAGCCAAAAAAAAAAATATTCGAAGATCCCGATATCTTTTCTCCATGACATTTATGCTATTGTAACAAATTACTAAATACCGAAGTTAAAATATGAATTTAGTTTCTACATATGCACATTTCGACAATTGACCACGCCCATATCAAAATAACATTAATCTAATATTTGTGTGTAATACATAGACTTTTGCATATGCAATAACTTTAATGTTTGTCCATCAATATCACTGCCCCGGGCAAATAACCGGTTATCATGCCCTGGTGCACACATTTTGTTGACGTCATAGTAGTTTGACGTTTATTTTATATACCTTATCATACATTTACGTTTGACAACGGATTCAAACAGAAACTTGACTAAATTAAAAAAAAACACATGGAAATGCTCATTTATTTCATTAGTTTACAGACAGTGTCAAACTTACCACGAAAAAGTTATCACAGAGCAGCAGGCTCCATTCTTCAATTTTCTTTTTCCGATACGTGCAAAATATACCCTTAAAAAGATGACTTTGGAATGTTTTTTTTCTCTTTGATGTTGAAAATTAAAATTGCTTTTTCATAACGTGTGAAGTAGGCGGATTATTAAATGTCATTTTCCAAATTGTCTCTTGTATCATTTTCTTCAGAAAATATTTTTTTGTCAAATCGAAATTAAAATACTGTTTTCATTATTTTTAAATGTGCCATTAATTGTGTTTTTTTATTATTATTTATGAATTTTACATTAAATACGTGATAAACAGATTATAACATGTCCTTTTCCATATCGGCCCTAGTATCATCCCTCGGCTAGCGCCTCGAGGCCGATATGACAGTCACGGGATAATACCAGGGCCGATATGGAAAAGGACATGTTATAATCTATATTTATCTTCGTTGACTGCTCAATGAAGGAGATGGGTATTGTTAACCCAATCATACTTTCAAACTCTGAGACACACCATTCCTATGCGGAATCCTATGCGGAACTTGTATGCTAATATGAGATTGACAATCAAAGCTAAAGCATCGCAAATTTCCCTGATAGGAATAAACAATCATGTGAATTTAGATACTGCATAGAGCTCTTTCAACAACTCATGTCTCATCAGTGCAGTTCATATCAAAACCTTTGGAAAATAATGATAGGAATTTAACGTGTTATCACTTCAATTGATCAGGTGTAAATGACAACATATATCAATAATCACCAGAACAGTGTTGTCATGTAAGCAAGTAAAATTATCCTGCTTTGTATCTTCCAGGTATTTAAGCTAATTATTAGCCGTTATAGAGAATGAAACATTGCTTTGTCTGTCAAGAGCACTACAAAACTCTTGTACTAAGCTGCTCCTGACTTCATTACTTTATGTAGTTATGGGTTTCCTAAAGTACATTGTGATAAAGTTTACACAACAAGTGAGACAAATCAGATGTGGAGAGTGAATTTTTTAAAGAAAAAATGTATATTTCTACTATACTTAATGTAACTGCTGTAATAGTATTGAAGCATTAATTTTTTCTACATTATTTACCTCATATGTTTAGTAATAAATACAGACGTTTTGAATATGTGATACAGTGCATGATGTTCATTCCGTATTTACACTATGACGTCATACCCTTTATCGCATGGCTTACCCTTTATCGCATACCCTTTATCGCATGGCTTACCCTTTATCACATACCCTTTTTCGATATTTTTTTTCAATTTTACTTTTTTTTATTATAAAAAATTTTCGGGGGTTAAAAAAAATTTTTTTGGGGGGGCAAAAAAATTTTTTGAGGGATAACAAAAATTGGTTAGGAAGAACTTGTTTTGTGAGGATCAGTTAAAAAATCTAGCAAACTTTTTTCGTTTACATGTTAGATTTAGTCCAAAGCTTTTAGTCCTTTCCGCCCATTTTCAAATTTTCCTCTTCACAAAATACATGCATTTTCTCTTACCGATTTCAATTTTTGACAATATTTTTCGGATTAGTAGTCCTCTGTTTAAATATATGATAAAAAGTATAATACATGCCAAAATCCGTAACACATGCCGTATCATCCCGAGTCATCCAGAGGCCCTCGTGCTGATATTGGTAACTCGGGATGATACGGCATGTGATACGGATTTTGCCATGTATTATTCCCTATGTATCCCATATCACAAGCCTGTATTACTGGTAAAATACATCGGTCTTTGTGAAATAAAGGGATGAAAAAAAGAATCATATCTTGTGCTAGGTAAAGACAGTGCTCATATTGTTATACACAGCACCGACCCCAACAAAAAGTATTCGGAAAAAAACATTTTATCGCAGTGCTTGAATTTTTATTTGATACCATTTTTGACGAATTTAGAAAACAACTGTTCAAACAACCAATAAGGAAATCTATGGGGCTATATTGTTCATCATATTTAGCCGATTAATTCCTTTATTTGTATGAAACAAAGTTCATGAAAGACTTGTTCGAAAAAAGACAAAAGATAAACTACGTTCTTTCAACGAGTTCCTATCGTTGTTTACGTTTGTGTTTTGTCTAATTTAGTTCCCTAGCAGATTGTGGTATGTAATTATAATTTTCAGCCACTGTAGGTGTTTCCTGTTGTCCCTTTTATTTCATTTCAATTCAATTTCTGTTATTTTAAAAGTGTTGTTTTCATTAAACAACCCTTAATTTAACAATTATCTTCATCTTTTATACCTGAATGAACTAAAAATTAAAGAGACCATTGAAACAACACCAGGAGCATCATGCCTGAACTTGAGAATTAACATGTACCATGGATTTTCATTTGTTTTGTCTTAGGGTTAGAAAATGATATTTACCATTGACCACAGGACACTACGTACCGAAATGGCAGGGGAGATTTGGCGCGCCATAAAACCGGTTTAACCCAACATTTCTTTTGGAATGCCTTTACCAAGTCAGGACCATTGCAGTCAATAATTTCTGTTGGTCCCCGCCTGCTTTGTCTTTTCACCTCATGGACTTTGGCTGTTGACTATTCTGTCCGGTAATTTTGTTGATACTCCAACTTCATATTGTTTGTAAACAGAACCCGTTTTCAGCAGTGATATTCCCAGACACCCGGGGTATATAGCATCTACATGTCACAACTCATTCGCCTGTGTCGTGATTCTAGTTTGTAAGCGATATTGTCAACAAAATTACTACCTGTAAAACCTAGGGTTATGTTGAGTATCTGTTGCAATTGTCACTTCAGAAGTTTTGACGTCGTCACAATGATTTGACAGGTGGTTAAAATGATTTTTTTTTTACAAATGAGAATATACATCTTTAAGTAGATTAAGATATTATCATGCTCACGAACACTGACTATGACAAAATCGGTCTTTTTATTTAGAGTGTGACGATTGCCGAGAGAGAAGCTGATCATGCTTACCCATCAAGGTCCCGTTTACAATTTTGTTGCGTTCTTTTTCATTTCTTTTTATTCGTTTCGCTCTTGTCGTAATCTTTGGTACATCTGTAATTGCCGTATTTTTTTTCTCACGGGGAATCTTCTTATGGACTCTACTCATTCTCTTGCTTGTCTTCATATTCGTTTGCTGATTTATCTTAAATATGTACGATTTGTTGTTACCATGCTTTCTTGGTTGTTAATCATGTTGAGGAAGTATATACAAACAACATAAGCTTATGGATATTGTAATCTTATGACCGTTGTTACACTCAGTACATCCTTAGAATTGTGGCGGAGTGCTTTGACAGGATAAGTGTATTATTTTAGGGAAATGTTAAAATCATATGCAAAACGCATTCGCCATTTTCATAATAAAAATAAGCAACAGGTGCAAAAAAAGTCTTTTTCTTTTTACTTCAAGTCAAATGTTTCCTTTTTACCATTTATTTTATTGATAATCAAATTCTTGCAATATATCTATAGAAGAAATTTTTGTTGAGGTTCCCGAAGGCATCAATTTTTAATATATATGACATTGCACCATACAATCGTGTTTTGTTTTTAGCAATTTTCGCTTTCAAAATAACAAAATACCGAAGTTACTATTAATTCATTTTATGCATATGCGCATTTCGACAACTTTTGTCTCATCAGTGCAGATCAAACCAACACATTTGGAAGTCCATTAACCGAAAAACTTGTAAAAGCTGATAGAGAACAAATAACCAAAAGGGTCTAAAAAGAAAAGCCAAAATTCAGCTAAGGACAGAGCTATGCACGAGGGAGATATAGTTTTGAACAAAATTTAGTAAAAATTAGATATTTCAAGTTTCAATAAGGTCGGTTTTCGGGTCAGCAATGAAATACTGACTACTGGGTTGGTGAATACCCTCGGGGACTAACAATCCACCAGCAGAGGCATCGGCCCAGTGGTAATAAAATGACCTTTATCACGTATTACAAACCCTTTTTACCAGTACTTCTCTTTTGTCATGAAATACATCGGCAAAAGGAAAATAATGAAAGGGGGAACTCCATAATAAAAATCCAAAATCACTGCAATTCACATCCAACACGAACTTAGACAGCATGACAAAGAAAAAAAATGAATAAGATCGCCATAACACTAAAGCACTAGCAGTGTTGACCCCTACAAAAACTGACGCATTAACAGTTGCTCCGGAAGGGTAAGTATGATCTGCCCCATGCATTTCCGTTTACTTGAAATATAGGTTGATATTGTCTCTGTGTATGATCTTTATTTTTCTTTTTTGTGCAGTACTCATGTTATATCTCTGTTTCTTCGTTTTCCGATGCTGCCGTTGTCCTTGGAATATTCGTTTTAGATTGACGGTTCGATTCTCACTTATGTTGGTGCTTCGATATTTTACGAAAGGATATGGAGTAAATGAACATGAGACCATCTACACTTGGAAACTCATGTATTGAAATATTGTGCATAGCTCCGTCCTTTTTTTTTTTGGCATTAACATTACTTTTTAAAAATGTTCTTAAATTATATACAACAAAGCAGCTGTCACTAGTTGGTGTTGGTGTTACTTTCAAATCATAGGATTGATGTTCTCTCTCAGTTCTTTGTTTTAAGTTGTTTCTCCAACTGACAAAAAGTGAGGAAAAGGGGAATGAGCAGCAGCTTATCCGTTTTGTTCGACTTTTTCATTGATATAGTAATTAAATTTAATATAAAATGCTCGAAAACGTAAACAATTGTTGCGATTACTTAACGACGATCTCATAAGACCTTTCAGGGAATCTTAACAAGTGATTTTTGTTTTAAAATTTGACAACATTTAAACGTCTCCTTGATGAATCGATATGGATTTCAGTTAATATCTACGAGCTGATAAGAGTGCAGGTATCGGTGGGTATAATGTGTATGTCAGCGAGCCGCTCAGAGTTTTTATTTGTAAAGATTTGTAAGAAAAATTTGCATATTTAAGTATAGATGCAAGAAGCGGATTTATTGGATGTTACTAAAACCCCTGGATGAACTCGATCTCTGTTATGCAATTTATAATTCTTTATTTCTGCGATGTCTTGATTCAAGCTGTAATTAAGAAAACACTAAAGACGACAGAGATTAGTCCGACAAGCGTAAATTGAATCTCTTCGTCATAGATTCCCTGTCAGATTTTTTAATATTTCAGTATTGGTTAACCTCAGTTATTTTACTGTAAACCAAATGAATGATACACGTCTTCAGTTTGTCATTTGGTGACAGCTTGAAGAAGGTAGTTTGGTTTTAGATGTGACTAAACCGTACATGTAGACTGATATATTAATGAATTGAAGAGGTATGCATGACCACATGATAATTTGTGATAAACATGTAAGATTACTACCATTATACACAAAAAACAGTATCATGCTCTGTTATTTTTTTCAGTTATTAAGTCTCAGTTCCTTTTTTAATATTTATCTCACACACATAACTCTCGGGACTATTTTGTTTTTTGTTATTCTTTTAAGTGCAACGCCATCACATCAAATAATAACATGTTGAACAATGTAACTACATTTAATACAATAAGAATTGGCTCCTTATCGCTGTTACGAAGTTAGTCATTACTTAAACTTAGAGACACTGGGCAATGCTACTTTGACAACTTTGTCACATGTGTCGTGTTAAAAGCACAATATGCTTTTAAAGAATTAAGTTTTTCAACCACAATTTATGGGGAGTTTGGTGTGCCATCAAACCGGGTTTTTAAATGACTATTTGTACCAGATATATTTATGTTGGATATACAATTTCTCAGGTGTTTTTGCACCTACTTTACTTATTTATTTATTTATTATTTTTATTTATTTATTTATTGTGCTTTAGATTTCGTCTGCTTGGTAAGTATGTCATTACCTCCAGCTGTATGAAAAGAAAGATAATCTAAAAACTGATGACACTTTGTATAACCGTAAAGGTATGCTAAACAGGAGACAGATTTATATAAGAATGACACTTGTTTCCGAATCCTGTTTATTTTGTAAATGTCATATGTGTTCATGTTTTGTCATTTACAAATAAAATAATGTTAAATTGAATTATAACCTAAAAACTAAATAAGCATGTGGTTCATTTTTTTTTATTGATTTCTTTTTGCAAGAATATTATACAAGTATAGCCTATTAATGAGGTCAAAGAAATTTATTGACATGAGAAATAAATATTGACCGATGACGTAGTCCGAGTGTCAATATACCTTTCTCATGTCAATAAATTTCTCCATTGACCGAATTTAATTGGCTATAATAGTTTTATTATTTTCCAAATTTTTCAGATTTTTATAGGGACATACATAATAAATCCAAATTTTATATGATGTTTGTTGATTTGTTGTTGGTTATTATTTGCATCTTTATTTACTTTTCTAGTAATGGAACAAAAAAAAATTGTCTGTTCTGTAAATTAGAAATAGACAAATTAATCATTTTTAATAAATTTTTCAGTTCAGTTAAAAAAACTGCAAAGATCTATTATTAGTGCAAGGTCAATACGTAAAGTCAATTCATAAAGTCAATTGATGTTTTATCCATTAGTATGTAATTACTTATCTATTTTTAGCAGAGGTCAATAATTTATTGACAACTCTAAGAAATATACAAAATCATGTGAACAGAATTTAACAAATAACAGAAGTTTAAAAATATAAGAAAATAATAAACACAATATACTGAGATGGCTGAGCATATTCGTTCACCCAGACAAAATTGCTCAACAAAAAATTAAAGGCAAAAAAAAATCTACAATCAGATAAGCTGGTTTATCAGTAAGATTAAAGGTTACTAACCTGAGGTATGGTGGGATAACTCCTTTTTAGTAATAGTTAGAGTATTTTTCAGAATAATTCTTTTCTTACGAGAAACTTATTCTGAAACATACTTTAACTAACTACCCCTTTTCTTACGAAGCACTTTAATTCAATTGATTACTCTGAAACATACTTTAACTAACTTAAAGACCTCAGATATAAAAAATTCCACCGAATATGAAAAATAAAAAGTAGTATATATAAATGCTGATGTCCCGCCATTGAAATAGAATCTTCTACTCATGTTAATTTAAATCAGTTTATTGAGGCTACATATATCAATTAGTTAATAAATGTATTTTTTGTTGTTTTCATAAGAAAAAGTTTCCTTTTATATCGATCTTTTTTCAGATATTTGTTTACTTTTATTATAGAAATACCGATTAGATTGTATTATAAAAATTACCTGAGTTATCGATCTGTTGTCACTCTAAATATATTTTCCCTAATTCTTGTTCGAAATAAATACTTCCCAAATGATGTTAGATGAATTTAATAAATAACATGTTTGGAAATTGATCTTATTTACTGATTGGTCAATCATATAAATGTTTCGTGTCAGTTTCCAGAAAAAGTGCAACTGGATGTTAATGAAATTAACACCTGCATGATTGTATACTGAAATGGTTTTTGCATTTTTATGACTAAGATAACTCAATTTTTTGATAATATGACATTTTTATCAAAAATATTATATTCAACACCCCTTTCAATGAATGGCGCAATGATACACATAGCAACGATGATAGCAACAAAATTGCGACGAACTTGAGACTGGAGACTACGGAGACAGCTTTACTTCAATTAAATTGAGTAGAAATTAGAGAAACCATCTCTTACACTGTTTTCCGGTTAATTACGATAATTTCTTACATCTCGATAGTTAAATTTTTACATTTTAAAGTCGTCGGGTAAACCTCGAACTTTAAAATGTGAAAATTTAACTATCTCAGTGTGAGAAATATACATAAAAAACTGGAATCAATGTTAGAGACTGTATTTCTTACATCTGTCCGTTAACTTGCGATTGTAGTCGCGACGTTTTATGAATGTCGATTGATCGATCACCTTGTTATTAAAGAAAGGTAGCATAGGTTCGATCCCTGGGCCGGGCCATTTTTCTCACATGAATATTTAGGTGAAATATAACAAAAAGTCAAAGTTAGGCATATATATGAATAAATATGCATAAAAAGTAATGAGGTAAATAATTCGGGGTAAGTTAATAATTTGAGGTAAATTATCAGTTAAAGTGCTTCAAAATCGAGAGAATCAAAGGAAAGACAAAAGAAAATGGAATAGTCCAAGGCATTAACAAGAATTAAAGTGTTTTGAATAACAAAAGAAATGCCCATAATAGGTCTGTAGAATATTAACCATAAATAAAAATGAACGATCCACCTATTCATGAAATTACACTCCTTTAAAATATCTTAAAGACCTGCATTAAAATATCCAGGTTTTGAGTGATATTATATGTTATTCGGGAATCTTCACAGGGGATACGGGTTCATATTCCCTGTGTGTGTTTTATATCCCCTGAGCCGTATCCCCTGTGAAGCCCGAATAATTTTTGTATTCTGCTAGAAGTGCTATAATTTTCCATTAAAAGCGTTTAAAAATGTGATTTTGCAACCACGGGGATACGGTCTCATATCCCCCGTCAAGGTAACCAATCAAACTGCAGGATTTACCCGGATATTTCACTTCAGCAGAATATATTAAATTATTGAAATTAACTAAAGGCAAATATTTGACAAGGTAAGTTATTCTTTCTACTTGACATTCAGCATTAAGGAGTTCTTAAACTGCTGAATGCATTGTAAAAAAGGGTATAAAAATCTTATAAAGGTTTGATATAAGTTGGCAGATTGTGGCATTTGACTGTAATTTTCAGTCATTGTAAATGTTTCCTGTTATCCCATCTTTTACATTTGATATAAGTTGTATGTGTGGGGGATCTTTAATTTCCCAGTTTTTCATAAAAATTATATTTTTTATTATTCTTGTACTTTTTTTCATTTGTAAGAAATTTAAAAACTGGAATTCTCATAAATGTTTTGACAATTGCAATTCTTTTTGCACTGTAAAACAACACGAAATGCATCCGTGTTTAACTCACTATGAGGTATGAACAAAGCATATTGTTGAAGGCCTTATGGGGACTTCAAGATAAAGAACAACAAGAAAAGCGTAGTTCCATTGCTTTGTTTTACCATGCATTTGTAGAGACTTTGTCTCATGCACATTTCTCTATATCCCTTCATGGTTTATGAATGATCATTTTTCTTTTATACTTTTATATATCGGTCTTTCTTCTCTATATATGGCACTGTGGCTTCAGAATCAAAATATACTTTATCCATAGTTTCAAAGCTAAACCGTATTTTCGATTGGGTTTAAAATGATAACTAATACCGAAGTTACTGTGAANTTATTTTCTGGAAGACCATAAAATCAAATATGTTAAAAGCTGATAGAGAACAAATACCCAATATGATCTAAATGTAAAGCCAAAATCAGCTAAGGACAGAGCTTTGCATGAGGGAGATACTCCTTAGTTTTCAACAAAATTTACAAAAATTTAGATATTGCAATGTTCGAAATAAAATCGGCTTCCGGGTCAGCACCAAAGTACTGACTACTGGGCTGGTGAATATCCTCGGGGACTAACAGTCCACCAGCAGAGGCATCGACCCAGTGGTAACAAATAACTAATACCGAAGTTACTGTGAATTTATTTTCTGCAATTTGCTGATATGAGCAATCTTTGTAAAGCACTTTCCATTATTATTAAAGTATAGTTTCAATATGCCTTTTAATTGTTAGATGTGTGATGGAAAATGTTTCCTCATAGTGCACGGGTGTAACAAAACTTATTTGGAAACTAGATGGGCAATAAGTGAATATTGTCTGTTTTTTATATTTGATAAAGAATAACAACGATTGTTCTATTGTTTTGTTTGCCATGTGTTTGTAGCAACTTTGTCTCATGTGCATTGACTCCACACCCCTTCATTGCTTATATAGGTCAGAGGAGGTGTAATCACTGTCCTAAGTTATACATTATGAATTATGTTGAAAAAGATATTCCACAAGGATTTTTGCCTAAATGTATACAATTTATTTCCAACTTAAAAGTTCTATAAGCAATAAAACCAAGGGAATATTCCATGATATTACCGACGGGAAGAACCTATCCTTCGGATTTTTACTTAGATTTTTTTACAGAGGTAATCGAAAAAAGTTCCTATCACATGTCATTTTGTTTGAGTTTCAGATATAAAGTTTACTATGAGTGAATTTTAACGTATCTTCTTAACTTCATTCCTGTTAACTTTGGAAAGTTAACGACGAGCGAACTATTTATAATCATTTTTTTAAAATCTGATGGATGAAAGATCCATATCTATTGATTTAAATATTGCTTTCTATGTTTTTCCCATGACATGCTATAATAACAAAATTACCGAACAGAATTTTATATATTTGTTTTTTGTTCTTAATATTTTTAATATTAAAGTTCATATTTCATATATTTATGAATTTTCGTTATTGGTTCGTTATTCATTTTGGAAATTTATAAGGATTGGAAATTGTTTTGGTAAGTAAAAGACATCCTATTTACCTAATAAAATTTGTTAATCACTATGCCAAATGCGTGTTGATTCGAGCGTTTAAGATTGCTGCTGTAAAGGCCAAAACATAAAGGACCAAACATGTTTTAGTCAATTTATGGCTGCAAAGTTTATTTCCTTTTTTTGAGTAAACGTTAAATGCATGTATTTGTAAATCTAGAAATATTTAGAAAAATATATATCCAAGAGTTGACATGCTTCAAAAGTTCTTATGGTGACTTCAATGCAAGGAACAACACTAAAAGCCTTGTTAAGTCGCTAGACTTTATCTTGTATCAGGAAAAGTTATCTCATGAGCATTTACATCATATCTTTTCATTGATTACTTAAAAAGTTCTCAAAAAATTTTGGACACTTTGCACACATTAACCAGGAATGTTGTCCAAGAGAGACCTGTGTCTCAGAAGTTGGTGCAGACTAGAACCTGTAGCATTTTGACAAATTTCAAAGTAATGTATAAAAGATTTTGCACTCAATATAAGGGAGATTTTTTTTTTGCTAAACTAGACTATCTAGTTATAAAATCCTAATCATGCGCAAATTCCTCTGTAATGATTTTTGTGCATTTATAACCTTAAGCCAATGAGGGCTTACAAATTTAGTCATGCACGAAATCGACATAAAAATCTTTCTATAGAAAGTTTTCTCTTTTCGGTAGTAATCATTTAATTATCAATACGGTTTAAATGAAGATTTTTGAACTAGCTGCATTGCAAAAGCAGGATTCTCTCCCATTTCTTCATTACCCGCAAGCATAAGCGGTAAGACATTTTGTATTGAATTATCTCCCTTTGATTGTTTTAGAGGCTGCAATACATAGTTCAACGCTGGACTTTGTATTAGTGGAGATTCACCTCCACTCATTTGTACTAAAGACTGAAGTAAATTTGGTCTTGATGAATAGCCATTGGTTTGGGATAAAACTGACTGTAGTAAAAGAGGATTCGCATTTTCTCCTTGTGACAGAAGTAATGGTACAATGATATCGTTGAAATTATTTACTGTCTGGTCCGTTGTATTCACAATTTTATTTCCTTCTGTACTTTGAGTAAAGATACTAGTTAAAATCTGATTTAGTAGAACAGGGTTTGTGTTTTCACTCCCTGCAATTGCAAGGAGGGGAGCGATGTTTGCAGATGGCCCTGCTTCTTTCATTATATAGTGAAGAGTAAGCGGATCCGTTACTTGTAAGCTACCAGACAATATAAGTGTCTTCAACATATCTGAATTCCGACTTAGTCCAGAACGTTGCTTCACAGGTAACTTTTCTTTGTTTGCCTCATTTGTGGTCGGTTGGTATTGCACATCACTGCGGGGTCCAACTAAACCTCTAATAAGATTAGATAGCGGGATATTGTTTCTTGATAGTAGTAAATGTTGCAAAGGTTCTTTTGCATCAGATATAGATAAATCTGGTCTTGATCCACCATTGTTTCTTGTGGCATTGATGAGATTGGAAGGATTACTTGATATGTCAGATGAGATATTTCTGTTCTCTAATTTGTTTACTGATAGGAGATGTTGCGCTAGTCCTTTAGTGATATTTTTAGAGGTTAATGCATTCGACGTACTTGGCTCAGAATTTACGACTTCTTTTGCTAAATTAGACATTGGGACAGTATTACCTGCTATCCCACTATATGCTCTTTTCTGTGTGAACATTTCTAACATTTTTTCAAACAAGTCTTTCTTAGAAACTTCATTGTCAAATATATTCGAAGTTGAATTAGCATTATCAGTTGGTGTTGATCGAAAAATGTCCATCTTACCCGGATTTAGTACTATATTTCCCATTTTGTCCTTACTAATGTCATTCTTTTGATTGTTGGTTCTAAGAAACTTGATTCCATTCTCACGGAAATTATTACCAGTCGTATCAATGTTATTTTTAAATAGATTTGCAGCAAAATGGTTTCTGGTGTCTTTGGCTCCAATCGTTTGGCTTGGATTTCTAAATAAAGTAGCTGGTTGTATCCCGTGATTGAGTTCTCTACCTGATCCCGGTGTGTTAATTGTTTTCTCATAGGGTCCAGAGTTCGTAAATATGAAATAATATTCCCAGAACAATGGATCTGAGAATGGATCTGGCTTTTGACCAAAATTAAAACCTGTAATTATAAAATGATTTCCATATTAAAAATGACAAACTAAAATCGGCAAATAGACTGAAGGTAGAAATACACTGTTGCACTGCGCAATCTGATCGCGCATTTGGAAAATAAAAATTCAGATACAGGTTAGGTTTCATTTCCAGACAGGGACAGTAATTTGACAGCTTTTCCTTTTGAAACGACATCTTGACCATTTTGTCACAAATTACTTCCCTTTGCTTAAAAAACTTAATCCAGACGTTTCAGCATGGTAACCCACTTTTTATTATAGATTTATTATAGATTTCGGTTTGGTAGAATTGGTTCTTGAAATGAGCCATTCTGAAACAAACACTATTGGATATGAATATTAAAATAATGTTATTCGGGAATCTTCACAGGAGATACGAGTTCTAATACCCTGTCTGTGTTTTATATTGCTCAGGGATATCGAGCACAGACAGAAAATATGAACCCGTCTCCCATGATGTGAAGCCCGAATAACAATCATATTCTGCTAGAAGTGCTACAATTTTTCTTTAAAAGTATTTTAACATTATAGTTTTACTACGTCGAGGATACATTGACGACTCCTATTCCCTGTCAATTGTCGGATTTTCCTGGATTTTCACTTCAGCAGAATATAAGTGTCTATCTACCTTTAACAATAGACGAGTGAGCAGAAAGCGATGTATGTAAAAATGTTATATACAAAACAAATAAATGGTAACACACAGTTTTTTTCCACACTTTATAACAAGAAAATCAAATTCAAATCAATTTTTGGTGTTACATTGGGTCTAAGAACTATGCACAAACCGATCACGGAACACCTAATAATACGCTCCGTTTTTGTCAACATCACTCTACCCATTTATATGTATTTGAATTCTGTATCGTATTCGTCCTGCTTCTATCACTTAATTAATCCAAATCTAAAATTTATCATTGTTCATTTATTCTTTCCTAATAGTTATTTTTACATTAAGGTTTTACTGATCATTAGAACTTCACAGAATGGAACTATACCTCATTTGTAGTGAAGGTCACATGTGTTTAACTGTATCCTAAAAAGTCTTTTTTACTTGCTTTTGTTTTCCTTCGAATGATGATGCATATAAAAAACAAACTGTTTGAATTATCCATTACAATCACTACTAATTTTAAAACTGTATTTTTAGTAGCCTTTTGACATTACTATTCATTATATATTTAACGAAAGGTTATGGAGTAAATGAACATGAGACCATAACACATATGTTATCTCCAACTGCAATAATTTAATGAGCTGTATGGCCATTTCGGAAATTAATTCCTCATCAGCAGAAATAAAACTCAAACATAGGAAATCCATAAATTCAAAAAATGTTTAAAACGCATTAAACCAAACGAAATCTAAATAATCAGTAATATATAATATAACTAAGGAAAAAACTACGATGGAGGGAGTTAAACCTTAGGTTTTAAAATTTACATACATTTAGAAAATAGTAATTTAACAAGGTCTACACATGAGATATTATCTCATGTACAAGTACACCATATCTAAGAAAAATAAAGAGCATACATCTATAACACAGAGAATTGTTTTACCAACTCCACACTGCATTAAAAAGCGTTATGTTTTTTAAGTTCCTGGTTACATGCATTCAATATTTGTAGGAATTAAGTCATATATACTTCTAATCTTACCGTTTTGAGCAAACATACTCTGTACTGTAACAACGTGAGTCACCACAGTCACAACTATGCAAATAAGAATCATGTTCTGTAAAAAAAATAATGGACAATAAACGAAAATCGCAATTTCTAAGAATAAAATATTTATCAAAATAAAATACAATCAGAAGAATTATATTGGTTGTCAATTTTAATATCTCATTAACCCTTTCTAATCTACGAATAATATAAATACCCTGACAACTAAAGGTTATCCTTTATGAAAATGACTGATTAGGCAATATGCAGAAAGTAAATTTACAGTAACTTCGGAATTTTGTTTTTAGCCCAGTTGCAACGAAGTTAAATTCGGCCATTGGTTTGGTGTTGCGGGCGGGCGGGGTGGGCGGGTGTCTGAAGCCATGAAAACAGCGGTAATATAACTGAACTCAATGATTTATGGAAGGTCGTGTACAAAATGGTAACAAATCCATCAATCAATTACCTACCCAAACAAATAATGCTTCTTTGCAAATATTTCATATTTTAATCGTTTCCCCTGAAAATTTACAGGAAAGATTACTCAATTTGGTAAAATCAGTCAAGAAGGACAACAGTTCTGAACTCGTTTTAATATAAACCTTTAGGAAAAAACATACTTCTGTCCCGAGTTCCTATCGTTGTCTACGTTAACTATTTTTTACACTTTTATTGAATCAAATTTCAATTTTTGTCCTTTATCTTGGCATTTTTGCTCTGAGTCAAATACAAACAAAATTGAATAAATACAAGAGAGAGCTCTTAGATTTGTATATTTTGACTATAATACAAAATATGAAACTTTATTAGAAAGAGCTAAAATACCAACAATGCAGGTAAAAAGAACTAGAACAATGGCTATTGAACATTTGCACAACTTATCACCACCTGTTTTGACCGATTTAATACTTAAAAAAGAATGTAGTTATAACTTTCGTTATTCCAATCTTTTACAGGTCCCTAGAGTCAATACTTCAAAATATGGTAAGATGTCTGCTGCCCCAGTACTTTGGAATTCACTCCCCGATTCTTATAGAACAATCACAAACTATAATCAATTCAAAACTTAATTATCTTTTTGGAATGGAAAAAGAATGTACCTGTTTGGCATGTCAAAATTATAGTTAAAATCTGGTGCAGCATACCAAATTTATAATTCTGTTTCATTATGTACCATTACATGTAGATGCTCCACCGCTTTTATATAAATGTTTTTGCTGTGTCCAATTTTGTGCTTTTGTTTTTAGTATGTTTAGTGCTCTTAGTGCCTGCATGCTTCATATGCTTGAATTTGCTTGACATTTTGTGCATGTGTATTTATTATGTGTCTTATTATGTAGTGCTTGTAGCGTTGTGGTAGTTTTTGTGTGTAATGCATGCATATGTTTTTCATATATATTTTTGTGTATTGTATGTTTGTATGTAAGCACTTGAGTGCTTATGTTATTTGTTATTTGTCTTGCCGACTTTAAATAAAACTTATCTATGTTTTGCTCTTGTCTTATTCGTGTTCTTCATGTTTATCCATGGCAGATTGTGGCATGTAATTATAATTTTCAGCCATTTTAGGTGTTTCCTGTTATCATTTTTTACTTTTATTGTCTATATTGGAAAGTTACTGTAAAGAAGGTCATCAACAGAGATAACCCAATTTTGTTCAGATCCCAAGTACAAGGCACAATTTAACATAGAAATCTCTGTGAAAAAATTGAACTATTGAGGCATGTTAAACGAACAAAATTCATTAAAAGTAGATCGGCACTTATACACGGTGCATTCGATTGGTGCATATTTCAAAACTTGAGTGATATGCAGATCTGACTTGATTTTCAAGCCGGAATGTTCTTTAGTCAGCCTTTTCATAGTTTGACAAATTTAAATCATTCACTCTCCCGTGATTTAGCTCCATTTCCCGTAAATGTTGTCTTTTAGGTAGATTGCATAATAAATCTCTTAATTAAACGGTGATATATAGATTTTTTTTCAGCTCAACAGATAGCTGAAGTGTATATATCTTAGATATGAAAAAAAAATATCTGATGTTTATTTTATATGAAGGCTTAACAATAAACATGCTCCAATAGTTTCCTGTATATTCTTTGTAAATGTTGCTGCAAAAATACTGAATTTGGCCTGATGTTCAAAGCCTTAAAACTATTAAAGGTGATTGGTGATATATCATTTCTATTTTTTTTTTAGCATATGAGTTAAGATCTAAGCCACAAAATATCTTTTTATAAAAAATTCTGACTGATATTTTTATAAGGCTCGATCGACCTAAAAAGATTATCAACAGCGAAAAAAACTTGTTATTATTGTTCCCACAAGAGAAGTGTATGTATCTTCTTCAGACAGTATTTTAGTGACTCATTATTTAGTTGTTGTTAAAAGATTTTCCCTATTTCAAAATAAGATGTCTGTTTTTGTAAATAGAAAGGCTAGTTTTTGCGTGAACCGCATTGGTGGTTCACGCCTATTACATTGGACATTTAATAACTGCAAGCATGGGCCATTCGGAATACTTCCGGTACTTGGAATACCTCTATATTCTCTATTGATGATAATACTCTGGATAAAAGGGATCGTCTCAAATTGGCATTTTACACTTAAAGAGTTTCTACATTGATGATCCATAAGGGAATTTCTCAAACTGGACATGTTACACAAATTGAGATCAATTACCCTAGCTAGTCTCATTGGTAATAAATTCTGACAATCTGACCTCTAAATTTAATGGTTCGACTAGAGTGCAATTCTCTAATCCCATCAGTAATTAATGATCTATTTTATCGTTTTGTTTATAGCCATAATTATTCATATACAAAGTTTATATGATAACTAAAATACATAAAGCAGAAAAGACATGTGAAAACTCCGGAGAAAAACTTCAAAATAAATTTCTTATATCTTAGAATATATATTCAACTGAAACAGATAGACCTGTTTAACTATTTTGATACACTGTTTGTATTATAATAAATCAGATGGTAGAAAAAAAATCAGCTGTGGATATAGGATTGCTAATATATAAGAATGTAACACAGTTAAAATATGAAAAATAGAATAGACATCTTTATATATTAAAATAAAATTAAAAACATAAAGAAGAGATTTGCATCGCAAAAATGCGGTTAGAAAATTTCGAGGAAAATTGCTTTTATCTCAGAATTGATGAAAATATTAACTATAATGTTCTATTTCCAAAAAAGTATTTGTCAGAATATTATGGAGACCTATAGAAATAAAAATAAAAATAAATGAAAATAGAGTTTTAAAAGGCAACAAAGTACTGTTTATATAACTTCTTAAATATTCAGTTTTCATCTTTATTTGTCAGTAAATTAGATAATATTTACACAATCTTTTATACTGTACCCGTAAATGATAAAAGAAAATAATTCACCACTGAATAAAAAAGTTTAAACAGGCGAGTTTGAACCTAACAGTCGGGAATTTACCTCGGCTAATCAATCCAAGTGCCTTTTTTTATATAAACATTGTATGGATACATTATTTGAATGCGTGTAAAATATTGAAATATTTATTTAAAAAAATAATCATTGAATTCAGATTTATAAAAAAGGTGTTTTTTCTGATATATTGCTGAAAATTTTATATATATGCTAAAAACCAATACAGATTAATACATAAATAAATATGCGTAAGAAAAATAGAGATTATACTCTTCTAGTAGGGCAATCAGTAACCACCTCCACACTGCAAGAGATACATAAACAAAGTAAAAGTGTAAACAATACAAGATAACATCATATACAGGAAACCAAACTTAACAGTGGATAAATTTCCAAATGAATACCGAAGCAAGTGACATAAAATTCTTATATCCAAAAAGGCATGGCAACCTAAGGATGATAAACAATTAGACAACAAAATCACCGATGGGGAACACACAAGTAAAAAACAGTACAAATGCCACAAAAATAAGGCAATAACAGTCTGACTCCTAACCAACAGAGATACCATCAGGTGATCCAAAGGAGGTAAGCATGATCTACTCCACGCGTGGTACCCGTCACACTGCAAGTTGTTGACATGGTTTTGAAAATTTGGTCAATTTGAAGATTGATTAATGGCATTTTCTAACTTCTAAGTCATAAATAATAATAAGTAAGTAGTGCAAGTTATTTTTTCTAACTCTCAAACGGTACCATGATGAATGATTGAAAGTCTGTATGAAAGCAAGTATCACTATCATTGTGGAGACTTCCAAAAAGACAATCTGTATAAAAAACAGTATGTATAACTGTACGTGAATTTTTGGTCTATCTGACTTAAATTGAGCGTGACGAAAAGACTATGCAAGATTCGTCGCCACACAACGTAGCATGGTGATAAGTCATAATAAAAACAAACATACCGATGCTACTGTTAATTTATTTTTCTGCATATGCGCATTTCGACAAATTATGTCTCATCAGTGCAGATTAAACCAAAACATTTAGAAATCCATTAACCGAAAACATGTAAAAACTGACAAAGAACAAATATCCAAAAAGATCTAAATAGAAAAGCCAAAATTCAGTTAGGGACAGAGCTATGCACGTGGGAGATAAGTCATATTTAAGATGATTTCTTTTATTTATTTAATCCGTCCTTGGTAACACCAACATTCTCAATGTCTCGATATAACTTATTTTTTTTCAAATTCGAAAAAAGAAGTTTTTTCATTATATTCATACATTCTATGGTTCACGTATTGCTTTTCTTTTTTTAAGGAAAGCAACTTGTTTGATTTATTAATGTTTTAATGCAGGCGTATATTACAGCATAGTAATTAAATCTATATTTTGTTTTAATTTTCCAGGTTTAGTAAAAGAATGCCTTATCCTACATTCTGCATGCCTAAATTACGGAATTAGAAATTTGAATAAAAGTAAGCAAAAGGTTGGAACCAAAACCAGCCAAGATCACAAATATGCAAAGGGGGTCCTCTTTAGATCCCAGAACTCATTCGTCAAGCATGTAAATTTCTTGTGGTGCAAAACCGATATTAACAGAAGTTTAACATTTAAATAAATATCAAATTTCCGTTGCTTAGAACAACCATGGTATGGCATTTTCTTAGATTCCTAGATTTTAAAATATTGTCGTAGATTCAACACAATTTTTATAAAGATAAACAACAGTTTACACTTCTCCATTCAAACACATGTTTTGACATTTGAACACTGACCACACTAGAACAACAAAACAAGAATACATAAACGATGAAAGAATATAATGTAAGTACAAAAACAAAATACATGGTCAAATCAAGCAATGGAACAAGAATTTATTGTTGTTCACCATTAAGCCTAAATCAATTAGCCCAGTGCATACTTCATAGTGAGTTCAAGACGTTCCCTAGCGCTGGTTTTACTGGAATTCTTAGCAAGATGTGGAACAATACTACATCCATTATTTATTAACCCAATGGATGCAGGATCGTCAACAAACATAAATAAACTGGCAAAATGTTCTTACAATCGCTGTTATCCGATGCCATCTTCTTTTCGAGAAGACTGATAAAAACAATCACAAAATCTAAATAGCAAAAGTACAATCGTGGAGTCAATTGTAAGGAAAATTGGCATACAAATATGGGCACTTTTGGCAGGTGGTCAAAATAACAACGGAAATAATCAAAAATAAAATGCCAAAATTAGAAAGAATAATAAAAGTTTATCCACACGAATACACCAATCTCGCGTTTAATTCTTTAATATTTACAGTATTTAAGCTAAACATGTTCAAACTGAAAGCAATTTTTATCGTTTCGGTTTCTGCATAGTGATCATTAAAGATACCCCGCTTCCTCATATTATTTGGTCATTTCAGGATCTGATTTTGTCGTATAAAATCAGCTCTAATTAAAGTAGTATTTTATATGAAATTATTTCAAAAGCAATGGAGGTGGTCAAAATAACAACGGAAATAATCAAAAATAAAATGCCAAAATTAGAAAGAATAATAAAAGTTTATCCACACGAATACACCAATCTCGCGTTTAATTCTTTAATATTTACAGTATTTAAGCTAAACATGTTCAAACTGAAAGCAATTTTTATCGTTTCGGATTCTGCACAGTGATCATTAAAGATACCCCGCTTCCTCATATTATTTGGTCATTTCAGGATCTGATTTTGTCGTATAAAATCAGCTCTAATTAAAGTAGTATTTTATATGAAATTATTTCAAATGCAAAATTCTCTAGTGTAGACAAGTATGAAAGTAAGTCTCTAGCCTGAATTTAACTTCAACTTAATTTTGATAAGTATCAAACACTTCTTAAGAACAACCGAATCGTTTGATTTTACCAAAAACTGATAATAGAAAAAAAATTAGTATATGTAAGATATAAAAAGGTTTTAGTAAAATATACCGGTCCATTTATTCTAAATTTAGAATAAATTATTTAAAAAATCAATTAAGTTGCGGAATCCATGCTTTAAACTTTCTCCTTTGCCAAAAATGACTTAAATATTTTCATTATTATTAGATATCATTGCATAAAATGTACAGTAAATGTACTCATATAGATATCTAGACGAGGGTGGTTATTTTAATGATGAAATGATTATTTGTTTGGTTAGTAAAAATGCAATTTTGAAATTTTGATCATACCTATCGAAGTGGTGATCTTTTTGGAAAGTGAAAAAAGAGTTCTCTCTCTATACTCTAGCTTTTCCCGTTAAAACGACAAGGGTATTCTTTGGTTCTTTCCTTATATACTCCTGCTTACCTTTTGATAGTTGTGTCCTATGTCCTGTACTGGCAAAGAAAGAAAATCAAGCGTTTCTTATTATTTGCATGTCTCTCCGCCAAACCCAATTCATGTAAATCACATTTGGACATGCTGATTATTTTATTTGCACATGGTTCTAAATTATATTTCTCCTTGTCACTATAAGAGAGCATATCAATGGGTGGTCGTAAATTTAGATGTTCGAATATATATAACACGTTCACTATTTGCTTCCCTACATTTTATATAGTGAAATGTATTGATGCACTTGAGGATGTTCGGTGGTCAATTTTAAAATAACAAGGATATCGATCAAATGTGATTTTTTGATAGAAAATCAAAGCCAGAAAAATTGATAGGTAACCGATGTAATTTTGTAAAAATGGCGGGAAACGGGACTCCTCAGCATTTTTCATAGGTTGAACTTTAGCAATGTATGTCCAATTAGGAATTTGACAAAATAACAAATAATTGAATAATTTTTTCAAAATTCTCCAAAAGATGTAGAAATAAAATTAAGGAGAAAATTAGTGGTCATCGGGCAAAAAGTTATTAAGCTTTTCATTAGATAAAAACCAGAGAGGTCCGAAAATCTGACTGATATACATTTATACAAAATTAGCGAATATCCGTAAGATGGATTTGAAACATGATCTTTAGTAGTGAAATACATCGCAAACTTAGGACATGCAGAAAATCTTTTCGAGTTCTTTTTTTTTGTTTTTTTGTTTTTTTTGTTTTTTGTTTTGTTTTTTGTTTTTTTTTTTTAATAAACAGCATTCCACACAGCTGAGAAAGAGGGAAACACAAACCAGGAATATACAAATTTTTGAAATTTCAATTTTTCTTACCTGTTATTCAGAGAACAAACAAATTCACAGTTTGTAATGCATTCTTATGCAAATTGCACGCAGCATCAATAAATAATATATATATATATATATTACATGCGGTTTTGTAAATTATGAGACCTTACTTTCCTTGTTTTGTTTTCATAGATTTATCATCAAATGACTAGGAGGCGATATCGTGTGACCTTAAAAAGTAATTACAATACAATTTAATAATATAAATCTATCATGAGAAGATATGAGCACCAGAAATTCCACAGCTTTGGTGTTCTTGTTCGTCAGAAAATGTCTCTTAAATAAACAAATTGTAAGATTTAGGTCTACAGAAGGTGACAGATCTGAGACTTGAAGCCCGTTACTTGTGTATTATAGTAACTGCAGTTTCTACGAATCATAGATAATCACTTTTTTGTCTCACTATATTAATTTCAGTTCCATTTTTATACCTCATTAAACAGCCACGGGAACAAAACGTTTTTTTTACTATATTTAAGTCACAGCAAGTTTATTTATTTCTTGTGTACTGATCCTTATTATGTGTTGTTTCCAATTGCCTGTGCTGATAAATACATATTGCTCAAAAAGTGTTCTGTTTGTGATATACTTTTGTTGGCTTTGTCATAACTCACTTTTATAGTCGCTTGTAAGAAAAACATCTAGATTTGTCACACGTGGAGGGATGTTCATTGTTTGGATTTTGACTGGTGTGTATTTAGTCCATATCCCTTCGTTGTTTATTTAAGATGTCGTGCAGTGTGAAGTCCATGAGAAAATCCCCCATGCGGGAGATGCTGTCTATATATTTCAGATATGCTGTACTTGCTCCTGGGAAAATGTCTAAAATGGATTCCAAATGTTGGCAGGTTATTTTTTGTAATTTCTAAATTTTATCCTGACCTCCTGTTTATAGTCATGATAACTGATTTTGACGCATTTTCATCATTTGTTTATGTGACATACTGGAGTTTGGGTGCAAAACCTGTGAGGAATGTTCATGGATTAATTATATCAAACACTTTTGTTTTCAATCAAGACATTTGTCGGATGTCACAGATGGGATTTACATCTGCGAAACTAAATCTGTGAATGAATGTTGTATACGGATATTAATTCTTGGGTCAAGGGTCAATACTAAAAACTGATTTCTTTCCTTTTGAAATCTGGGTAAGGCAGGGGGACAAGTTATTCCCCTTTCTATTTGCTGTGTACCTCAATGACCTGGAATAATTTTTGTGTGACAATTCTCTCGATTGATTAAAAATGTTAAATGAAAAAGTAATTGATAATCTGAATTTGAGTATTACGTTGTATATTCTTTTGTATGCTGAAGACCCCGTAATTTTTGCTGAAGCTGCATCAGATTTACAAAAAGCACCGTCTGTTTTTGAAAAATATTGTGCAGATTGGAAATTAACTGTAAATGTAACAAAGACGAAAGTATTAGTTTTCTCAAAATGGAAATTTGCACAAAACGTCACATTTAAAATTCATGATAAAAACTTAGAAATAAAAGACTCTTATGTTTACTTTTTCTTTTGTTTAATTTTAATGGATTTGTTTTCAAGAACGTAAACAATTTGCTTGTGCTCAAAAGCTCTTTATGATCAATACAAAAGGATTCAAAACATTTCCATTCCTCTTGATCTGCAGTTGAAACTATTTGATATGCTGGTTTCTTCAATGAACTAATTCTTCAGTTATTTGGGATTTTGAAAATGAGACCAATGTTGAAAATTTCCATTTGCAATTCTGTATACGAGTACTTGGCATAAAATCATCTTGGAATATTTCCTCTTGAAGTACAAAATGTACATATAAAAATGAAGATGTTCTGCTGTTTCAATGAAAATAAACTGTCGGGTAAATGATAAAAATGATTATTTAACCTTTATCAGCAAGTTAATCCTAGTTTTAAGTGGATTAACTATTAAAAATCTTTTTTTGATGTGTGAGAGTACAGTTAAATTTGGAATATTCAAGGAATTGTCAGTTTAGATTTTTGAAAATTAATATTAAGCAGCGTCCCGAGGACATGTACATTTAAAAAAGGTACGATATGAATCTTTCGTCTTGAGGGCAGTTTTATTTTAATATTAAACATGAGTTTAAACTAGAACCTTATCTTTTGAACTTGAAGGGAGGTCATTTGTAAAATTAATTTTTCCATAACCTCTTTTGGTCCCATTTAGGAAAACAAATATGTCTGCAATGTCTGCATCTAATCCAACATGACCGTTAACGAGAATATAGTTTAAAGTAGGTAAGAACCGAACCGCCAATCAAAAGAACGAACAATCCATGGACAATGGCAACATCGGAAACACTGAGAAACAAGGACACCACTTGAGTACGGAACAGAAAAGAAAAATGAAGACACACGCACAGATGAACAACACGGAACCAATAAAAACCATGGATGAGATCAGGTGTACCGGTAGAGACAGCATCTCCTGCTTCTTATGAGACAGTCGCCGTGTTGAACATGTCACTCCGGTAGTAAAGTCAAATCCGATAGAGGAAAAACAAACTTTAGTTGTAGAGGGAAAGATCTATTGTCATCTGGGAAACAGATATCCCATAGCGATCCACAATATCGTGATATCGACCGTAAAACTTCTGTATTGATGACTTTAAGTTTTTGGTAACGTATCCTTGCTTAAGTAGTCTATTAGTAAGCAACTGAGCTCTATCAATGAAGTCACTTTAACGACCACAAGCCCTTGAGTAGCGAATGGGTTGTGAGATGTAAATTTAAAATTAAATCTTATTTGAAAGTTCCAGTTGGCACCAAACTACTATTTTTCATAGTCATCTAATCCAAGACGACCGCTAACAATGAACAGAGTTTAACATTGCACCTTGTGAACTTTTCTGAGATCACTGGGACAGTTGGAGCAAAAATTTATCAAAAGGTCATTGGAAGTTACCCTTTCAAAATACTAGTAATATATCCATCATGTCTGCATGCAAATCCAAGATGGACGCATGTTGGGAACATAACCTTACATTCAACCCTTCTTGGATATCCGTTCAAAGATCTTCTCTGAAACTACTTTGCCAATTGGGCCAAACGTGATCATTTTAGTTCTTGGCTAGTCCAGTCTTTACGACTGATCCCTTCGCGACCTCTTCACGACTACCTCGATCAGCCCTACCTGTTCTCGACTTTTAATACAGATCACCTCTTCATGACATTTTCTGAAGTGTAAGAAATATTCGGGAACACAGCTCGAGTTCATCAGAGTAAGTAAGATCGTTCCGAGTTCGGTAGTAAACATAAGACCAGTTTCCCGATCGAGGATTCATTGACCGAGTTCGGTCGAGTTGCTTTGATCGGTTGTGTAAACCTACCATTGATGATTTGCTGTTGAAAAAGATAAGTTTGCAGTTTTTGCACGTAGTCATTTAATTTTTGTCAGTTTGTTTGGTCACATTTTTATTGTAGATATTGTGGGTACTTCACATACTTCTTGAAAAATAAAAAACACGATGGCGGAATATGAATAAATATTAATTGCTTATTTCAGACTTAAAAATGAAATAGTTTATTTTTTTTTCAAAATTATTAACATGATATGAACAATTATATATAGCAAGAATACCAACACGGAAGCTCTAATATAATTGGATGGTGTCTATGGGATGAGAAAATCTGCGCACAAATGAATGTCTATGAGTAAAATGCTATTGTGCATTGATAAACATACACATAAAATCAAATTTCACTGAAAACTATTCAAATCATTTTATATAGAGTCCGTTATTAAGTTTACACATCGAAAAAAATCATGAAATAGCTTTTTTTGTCTTATTTTTTTTATGAAAATATAGCGTGGATTAAAAAGCATGGGAGCCAATGCAAAACAGCGCATAAACATCTTACACCCTGAGTCTGTTTAATGTGTACAAATGCAATAAATAATATTTTTGAATAAATACAGCCATATATACAAGTGAAAAAGTGTTCTGTAAATAATGAAGTTTCTGTAAGGGATTCTGTATAAGATAAGTCATCGAAATTGCTCTTTCCATAAAACATTTTAAAACTCAACATAGCAATTTCATTTGGATCCTTCAAAGATGACCTCTTTTCCAGGAAATATAGCATTCTCTATGTGTTCTTCTTCAACAATCTGAAACAATAAAGAAAAATGCGCCTTATCTTTTTACATTTGTAATCCAAGGAGTTATTTGTTGGGGGGGGGGGGGGGGAGGGAGTAAATCTAGTGTTAAATGGCGTCAATGTAGTATTAAAATCCTTTTTTCAGCAAACACCCGTTTCCAACCTACGTTCCTTTTGACTGCCCCATTTTTAATTTTTTTAATTTTTTTTATTTTTAATTTTTTTTATTTTGCTTTTTTGTCTCTGAAAAGTATCCTCGAAATCGTGAAGCAATAAAGTGTCTCTTCTTTGACCTGTTATGTTGAATTTATGTTGTCGGATACATTTTCAAGCTGATTCAACCCTACATGGATAGTTTAGTTTTGGTCTTTTTATTACAACTTCGATCGATTAGGGTGATGTTCTATCTATGTTTGCCTGGTCTAAACGCACATTGTCCTTTGTCAGGATACTTCAAACTTACCAAGTCACATGATAATCATTTTATAGGAAACTTTCAGTAGTTTCAATATCAGTTTTAATTGTCAACATCAATTATTATTAATATTTTTAAGATATAAGCTTCTACATATTATACTAAAACTTACATTTTAGGCTTATATTAGAGTTGAACACAAACAGGTAAGGGGGTTAAAGGCAGTCCCTGAAGCACACTTCATCTCTATCCAGTAGCCATTACTGTATTGATCGTAATATGTTGGTCCTTTGTCAGACTCTCTCAGGTCACAAGCTAAAATTATTTCATCATATACCTTTAATTAACAGTAACTTTGTTATTCGTCATTTATTTACAATGGGCGATGTCTCTGCTGGGGGACTGATAGTCAAAAAACTAATTTAGTTTCATTTAGACCTTTTTGGTTATTTGTTTTCTATAATTTTTGCAAATGTTCGGATTTTGGTCTTCCAAATGTTTTGACTTGATCTGCACTGAAGAGATATAAGTTGTCGAAATTGCCATGTGCAGAAACAAGCTACAGTAGCTTAGGTATTTTTTATTATCTATCAACACTGGACCGAGGTCTCTTATGATGGACCCGATAGTCACTGAGGTATTCACCAACCCAGTAGTCAGAACTTCAGTGTAGACCCGAAAACCAAATTCATTTGAAAACTTTCACTTTCGAAATTTTAGATAATTTTGCTAAAATTAAGGAGTATCTCCCTCATGCACAGCTCTGTCGTTAGTTGATTTTGGCTTTTCATTTAGATCTTTGTGTAGTTTTTGTTCTCTATTAGTTTTACAATGTTCTATTTTTGGTCTTCCAAATGTTTTGGTTCGATCGGCACTCAAGAGACAAAAGTTGTCAAATAACTAAATACCGAAGTTACTGTGAATTTACTTTTTGCATATGCGCATTTCGACAACTTATGTCTCTTCAGTACAGATAAAATCTAAACATTTGGAAGACCATAAACTCAGAGATGTTTAAACACTGATAGAGAAAAAAAATATGATCTAAATGTAAAGCCAAAATCAGCATATGGAATAAAAAAGATAACAGGAAACACCTACAATGGCCGAAAAACATAGCCACATGCCAGAAAGTAAATAGGAATTGCACAAGAAAAAACCCACAATAAAAATACAAAAGACAAACATAAACAACGATAGGAACTCGGGACGGCCGGACTTGGTAGGTAGGGTTAAACCGGTTTATTGGGTACCCAAACCTCCCCTTTCTCTGTCCCGTTTCCCTATAGTAGAATAAACATACGAATAAAACCCATACAGGTAGACTACTAACTCCATGACCGCAATCTAGAAAGGAAAAATGGGGGAACAAAACGTAATTTTGAAAGATGGGTCAAAGAGTGCTCGCCGCTAAACTGCCGGCTAGCTCAAGGAGCCTAGTCTGCTGGTGAAACACTGTCGCACTACGGAAGGAAAATCAAATTCAAAACTCCCAATGGGTTTGGTAAAGAATCATCATGTATTTCAGTAGACATCGGCAGCATCAGTGAGAGGCCAGTATGTGTGTAAAATCCTCAGGTCATTGGATCCCAAAGCTAATTTAACGGATATGCATTAACCAAAGGACAAGGTGCTGTTTTGGCCCTAAATTTCTGTGATCTTTAAGCTACACCCGAATATTTTCTTTTATGTTCGTTTTAAAGTTCAGATCCCACTCAGGGAAAAAATACGAAATGTTGAACCCATGACATCACAATAGGTACAGTTCTGACGTCATGTTAAAGCTACTTTTGAACGTTTTCATAGAAATACAAGGAATTTCGCATATTTTGAACAGTTTTCCTAATCGGAAATATCGAGCACATTCAAGAACCAAATAGATAATTTACCAACTTGTTAGAACAAAAGCATTGGAACTCCCATATAAATATTTTTGTGGTTCTTGCCTGTGCTCTATGTTTCCTCTTAAGAAAAAGTTGTCAATATTAGTCAAATTTGTCATTTTCCGACGAAATGTGCACTCTACATTGAAAAACTCTGTAATCATACAACAATACTTGGGTAATCTTCCTGTTAACTGCTAACCCATATCCATAGAACATTTCAACAAAACAATATTGGGAATTTAAGAAATCTTATTTTTTAGGCCAAATAAGGCCTTTACCGCACGTACCCCTTTACAATGACTTCGGTATTTGCTATTGAATTTTCTTCCGTAGTTCGACAGTGTTTCACCAGCAGACTATGCTCATTTTCGTACCCTTTTCAAACTAGTGATCATGGAGCTAGTAGTTTACCTGTATTGGGTTTTATTTTGCATGTTTATCATACTATTTGGAAATAGGATAGATAAAGGGGAGGTTTTGGCACCCATAAACCGGTTAAACTCTACCGCCTGCTTTTGCTACTATCGGTAGCCAGTCCGGCTATCCCGATTTCCGGTCCTTGTTTACGTTTGTCTTTTTTGTTGGTGTTTTCCTTGTGCAGTTTCCAGGTGAATTGTGACATGTGATTGTAATTTTCGGCCACTGTGAGTGTTTCCTGTTTTTCTTTTCTCGCGCAATTACTTTTGTAAAACTTCCCAGTCGCAGATATCTTATTCTGACTATTTTGTTTAAAAATGTATAATAAACCGAATTGAAGTACATCGCGAAACGAATACCGAAGCAAAAATGATGAAAGGGGGGATTCCAAAAGCAAAAATCCAAAATCACGGTATTTGATATCCAACAAGAATTGAGACAGCATGACAAATTGTAAAGCGGCAGAGACCAGAAATTTCAAAATTTAAATGACCCACATACCCTATTCGATATCTATACCTTTTTTGGAAAGCTTAGGTCGTGTACATTTCAAAAATGTTTGTCGTAAAAATCAAATGCGGTAGAAAAGGGGATAAATTAGGGGTCAAAGGTCAATCAGTAAAAAATGAAAACATGGATAATATTATGATTTTCAGCATTTCAAGGCATAAAAATTGATACAATAGATTTTTGTTTTATTACTTAGCAAATTTAAAAGTAAATAAACATGTCGTCAGAAGTTGTGACGTCACTTATAACAGAAATTGACGTTCAATTGATGTTATAATAAAGAGCTATGTTTTAAGCTTAAAAACATTTTTAGGAATTTTTTTTCCTTGTTGTGATATTCAAAATGACTTAAATTTAATCTAAACAATCGAAAACAATATTTAGAAAGCGCTAAATTTCGTAAATTAACCTGTGTTAGCACGTATAGCACGTAGCCTGGCATGTTGTAAGGAGTCGGATTTATAGACAACACGCAAAGTATATGAAGTAAATTTTATAAATCTAAATATGACTCTGTTTTATTTAATTGTTGCAACTTACTCGATTACTTAATCTTTATTTTATTTCTTATCTAAAAATAGTGAATGTAGAAACTCCCCCCCCCCCCTTTCAAAAAAGCTACAAAAGGATTGACTGTTGATTTGCAACAAAAATCGACATATATTCGCTATGTTTGTACACAGATGGTGATCGCACTGACACCATATTTCGCCTAGTAGGGAAATAAGTAAGAAAATGTTTTATTTAGAGAGAGTGCATGACTTACTTTGAACTTGTCTAATTTTCGTGGAGGCCCTCTCATAAATATTCAAATAAAAACATTGCAAATATTAAATACAATTATACAATAACATACGCATTATTATATTATGTAAATTTTATTTCAAATAAATTGTTGTTCATATTACTAACTGTTTAACGAAGTTGGTGTATTCTTCCGTGAATGGCCTTTTCCATGAAAGACAGTTGTATTCTACGGAAAAATGTGGATGTCTTCCCCTTGTGTGAGAAGTTCTATGCATTTTACACACGTTTTACTCGTAAAAAGAAAACAATTCTTACTCATGAAAGTTATCCCTGATCTTTAATGTTTGCAAGTCTATGTATAAGTTTCATCAAAGGATTGTGTCGTGCAAAAACACCGTCTTTAGTTGGCTATGGAGTTACAAATGAGTTATATGTTCTTTATATCATCTCTTTTATTTGTTTGCACTGAAAGGATAGTAATTGTAGATATAACCACTCACAGAACTAAGTTTAACTGTTTTATTATTTTGATCAAGTTCAAATCCGTCCAACATCTAGAACCTTTGTTCATTGCAAGCATAATTTTACTGAAATATTTTTAAAAATGAATGAAAGGACATCACAGTTTTCTGTTGCTTTTGCACCTAATTTGTTTGTTTGTTTGTTTGGTTTTTTTTGTCCTTTGGATTTCGACTCTTTTGACAATTCTTTTTCGTAACTCTGTTAATACCCTTATTTGCTATTTTTCTTAAACAGTTTTGAATTTGTCGTCTGATGCAGATTGGCAAACCACAGTCATATGCAATCAATCAGGTTTTATCTGGTCCATACTTTTAATTTCTAATTAATATTCAATCGAAATCATGGTTGACTAGCCTTTTCGTGGTTTAGAATGACGGGTCATTTAATTTTGCAAGCGATATTCTTGATTTATGGAGCATCTCAAACATCTTTTCTAAACCACCTTATAAGATGTAGCTATCTAGTTTAAGAATATTAAAAACACTTATTGCATATACAAAAAGAACAGAGTTTACAGTCTGACTCGAACTCGAAAATCGTAAAAAATCATACCATATCTGCTGCCTGCATGTATGTTGCGTTGGCATTACCTCTGATGTTGTAAACACTTCCCGGAAAAGGAACACAAAACCGAAACGAACAAAAAATCAAACATTACAAAAAAAAACACACAAAAAGGATAAAAAACAAATAAACAAACAAACAACAAACAAAAAACAAACAAACAAAAAAAACAAATAAAACAAAACGAAAAAAGAAATCAATATCCCCCAAAAAACAAGGAAAAGAACAGTACAAAAAAAACCATGAGGAGGAAAAAACGCAAAACAATATAAAATAAAATATACAATCACAAATATTTGTCAACATCCAATGTAAAAACGACCTTAGCTTCCTTGACATGTATCTGTTAAACTGCGCTTAATATATACTTATTTTGACTGTGGGAGTTTTTCAGGTTTACCAACTACTAGCAATACTAATCACACACACCTTTCTCAATACAAATCAAACACACCCTCATATCAAATCGTAAATATATCCCCAAAACACGCACGATTGCCTTGAATACATCGTGTATCAATAAATTTAAACATAAAGCAGCAAATCTAACAAGGGGTATGTTTAGAAACTAAGGAATCGTTAATCAACTAAATGAATTTGATCGTTTAATTTAATAATAGACTGATTGACGGACTAACTACAAAATATTTATGGATTGCATATTTTAATTTTAAACAATTTAAATGCATTTAAAACATAATTGGTTAGTGCTTTGACACAAAATTAACATCGAACTTGTTAAATAGGGCGAGCAGTTTAACTTAAAACAATAACTGCATATTGTAATTGTTTATTTTGTGTTAAATTCGAGAAAAACGCTGATTTTTGGGTTGATTTTATTGGTATCTTCTAATCTTCTATAAAAGTAGAACGCAAATTCGAAGAATGATCTATAACGTGAAAAATGTTTGAGCAATTATCTCTTTTTCATGTAATAATGCCATTTGTAGATAAGTTTTCGTTTACTAGGTAACAAGCCCAAAAGAGCAATTTGGGTGTCGACATTCCGTTTAGGGTCCTGTCATTCAGTTGCATATATCACATTGTTTCTACCGCATTTCATTTTTACGACAGACATATTTCAAAAATATAATCAAGCTATCCAAAACGACTGAGAAATCGAATAGGGTATTTGGGTCATTTAAACTTTTTAAATAAGCGACTTTTGCTTAACTCGCCGCTCTACTAAAAGACAACACAAACTAGATTTGCAATAGCTGATGTCGCCCCTGGCAGCCAATTTGATTATTGTATCTTGTTCACAGTGTCAAAATTTACCAAGAATTCAATTTTCGTTGAAATTGGAAATATTTGAAATTTTGACGTAATTTGGTAGCCATGTTGGAAATGGCGGCCATTTTGAATTTTTTGTGGAATGCCCATTTTCTTAAATATGATTGAATTGTGTCAAGACATGTTTGAGATTTTATTATTTCATTGAAATCAGACAAATTTAAAGCGTCGACGTAACTTGGCAGCCATCTTAAACATTGAGGCCATTTCGAAAATTTTTGTATGCATGCACATCTCCTTAAGGTGATCCAACTTTGTACCAAATATGAATGAATTCAGTCAAGGCATCTTTGAGTAAATGCCCGGACAAAAAATAGGTTGAAGAAAGAAACAATAATAACTAGATTTGCAATTGCAAGCAACAGCTAATGTCGCCTCTGGCAGCCAATTCGACGATTCCATCCTGTTCGCAGCCTCAAAATCTACCAAGAAATCAATTTTCAGTGAATTCCGACAAAGTTGAAATTTTGATGTAATTTGGCAGCCATCTTGAAAATGACAGCAATTTTTGAAAATTTTTGTCAAGTATGAATGAATTCTGTCCAGGCATCTTTGAGAAAATAGGCGGACAAAAATCCTTGCAAAAAAGAAAGAATAATTAAAAATAATAACAAAGAAACGGAACAAAAATAATATGTCTTCAGGACTACGTCTGGGGCGACATAATGATAACAAAGAAACGGACCAAAAACAATGTCGTTTCGACTACGTCTGGGGCGACATTATAAACAAAAATGATCAAGAAGGTCACAAAACTAAAGCACTAGCAGTGTGACCCCTACAAAAACTTAGCTACAGTATCATTAGGTGCTCTGCAAGGATAAGCACGATCTGCTTCATGCATGGCACCAGTCACACAGCCAGTTGGAATATAGTATTGAAGAATCGGAAGGTGATTCCGTGTTAAAATGCAAGCAAAATTGAATATACCTAACAGACAATATTTACGAATATTTGTATCCGATAAAATATTTAGTCGGGAATATGACGGCTTGCCAAGAATGTTCTGTGTTGGGTTGTGTCTCCTTTATTCTGTCGTTTGTTATGCGGATTTTCCTCACCGGTCTCTCCCTTTGTTTTTTTGTCACTTTTATTTATAATAGTGCACTAGATACTAACCGAAGACTTTCCGATGAAATGGTAACAGTTGTTCTGTTTTTCAGCAAAAAAAGTATTTGTGTAGCATCTTCTATAGTGTTATTTGTAACGTCTATTGCAGTTGTATTGAACTTTTCATGAGCATGCATTTAACTTCTGAATACGCTTGATTATTCTCTTAGAACTTTAATGTCTACATTATCATTAAATTAGTAACATATATTATATCTGTAACTATACTCACGAGGCGGAGAATGATCACAGGAACATTTATGTGAAAAGAAGGCCTGTCCTGGTGGACATCTTCGCAGGAATCTTCTGCCATACTGATCTACATGCCAGTAATTTTCTGGGTCCCTGTGTGGTTGTAAGGGGCAATCTTTAAGTAAAATAATAATAGAAAGTTCCTACCAATACTTTTAAGATGTATGGTCTCTATATATTTCAGTAATGATAAAATAGTTCTTTAGAGAACTTCTCATATGGATATACAATCATAATTCCAAAGTTTGGCATTTTTGCAATTTCAAAATGTTACTCTGACTACCTGTGCCCACGTTTCCTTAATCTTTTATGTAAATTTTTCTTTCAATTTGCTCGATGTGTGCTATGTGGTTGTTAAAATGTTTGGACTGTCTTAACTTGTTTTTGTCAAGCGATTGTAAGAACACATTGGCAGGGAATATTATGATCGTTTACGATCCCGCATCCGTGAGTAATAAGTAACATGAATGTAGAGTTATTTGAAATTTAGCAATTAATGTTCTTAATGATGCCAGGGGACCGCCTTGATCTTACTATGAGGTATGAGCATAGCCCGTTGTTGAAAGCCTCATGGCGATTTTACGATGAAGGACAGCAATAAAAGTATTGTTCCATTGCTTGATATTATCATGTATTTGTAGACACTCTCTTTTGCATTTACTCTCTATCCTTTTATTCTTTACTTTTTTCGGATGTAATTGAAATCGAAATAGTAAAAATCATCCAGCATAAACATCAAGTGAAAAAAACCTATACTACTGTATCAAACTTCTCTCAGCCGAGGACAGAATTTTGAAAAATAGAGATGTTGTAAAAATAATAATCAGAAGTCCTTCCTAGAGTTATTTCATTTATTTTTTTTTCTACATAAGAGACATAACTTTTGACATGCCATCCAAGGAATTTCTGATTTTTTTTTACATCTAACGTAACTTTATTTTTCACATATTAGATGCATACTTAGCTAACTACACTAAATAGAACATACATGCGTAGTAAACGAAAAATTAAAATGCCAAACCATCTAAAAGATATTTGTGAAAAGAAACATATCAGACATAAATTTTGTTAACGTAGAGCTCTAGGACCTTTTAGCTCGTCAACTTTGCAAATAAAAATCACAATCTTCTTCTGGTAATAGCGTCACGAAGGGCAATTACGTCTATATAATGATGTTGCTCATGCACCACGAAATACAAATTAAATATGTTTATATAAAATAATATCGTAACTCACTTGATATTGAATTGGCATTATTATTCCACTGACCACTTTGCCACTGCGCATGAATACCAACGACGCCAAAAAGGATAAGTGCAAATGTAAACTCTAAAAAATCCATCTATAATAGAAAAATATTTTACATCGTTTCTATTAGAATTACATTATTTTTCAACAGAAAAATGACTGAATTCTTTTTATGTGCATTATAGTAATACTTCATTGCTTTTATTTTTATATCTTGTTTTGTTATCTTTGAGCATGATATGTAAGTTAATCAATTGTTTGATTTGTTTAGACGAACTGTATCCATGGCCCATCAAATCACTTTACCGATGTTTTTCAAACAAACAAAAAGATAAATGGCATGACATAATTCATACTGTATTCTTCAATGAAAAGTTGTTTCCTTTTTTACTCTTTGTGTACTTTATAACACGATACCTTTTTGTAGAAATAACAAGTGAATACCTTATACTTACTTGTCTATGTCAAGGAGACATGTGTTCATCACCATTAAAATCTTACAATAGCCAAAGATTCAAAATTTAATACAGCCAATGAGAAGCTCTCTCACATATACGAATAACCACATTGAGTACAACTTGACCTTGGATATGTTTTGGGTTTATTCGATTCAATGTTGATATAATGGTATATAAAAATGCCGAAATATTGGAATTTGGGTAAAAAAATACCATGCAGAATTGTCAAGAGTCAAAGTAAAACTGGCAAAAAGATAAAGTAGGCGGAAAAGTACAGTCAAAATTATCAACCGCGATGATCCTGCTTTGGACAGGGATTTGAAACGAAATTATGGGTTGTATTGGTTTTATGTTGCAACGGACCTCCTCTGAAATGCAGATATCGCGATTTAGCATTTATTTAAAAGTTTCATTCCAAATTAAATTATTTTGAATTGATAAGTAAGCATCACATGGCCTTGCAGAATTGTTCAAGAAGCTGGATGTCAGTATTCACTTTTTACAGTTGGGTGTGGACATAACCTCTCGTCCAAGTTAACTCAAAGTTAACTTAGAATTGTTTCGAAGTTAAATTGAAATCATAGAACAAATTCTAGAAACAGTCATAAATTATGACTGCTCTAAGTCTTAGAGCAGTTCTAAAAGCGGTCATAATTGGTTCTACGTGGAACTGTTTTCTCTTAATAATAAAAATGTGCTACTCGTTTTGTAGATTGTTATCACAGATTTAAAATAAGATTTGAAACTTCCTGTAATTTGACTAAAAACAGATGGCAAAAGGAACATTTTATGCAATCGATATAATATCAATGCCCGCAATAATGAACCTCGTGTAATTTTATGAAAACAGAGGACAAAAATGACATTTTCTGCAATCGATATAATATCAATTCCCGCAATCAATAAATCAATAATCAATAAAAGGGGAGGTTTGGGTACCCATAAACCGGTTTAACCCTACCGCTGGCTTTTGCTAGTGCCGGTACCAAGTCCGGCTGTCCCGAGTTCCTATCGTTGTTTATGTTTGTCTTTTGTATTTTTATTGTGGGTTTTTTTCTTGTGCAGTTCCTATTTACTTTCTGGCATGTGGCTATGTTTTTCGGCCATTGTAGGTGTTTCCTGTTATCTTTTTTATTCCATTTTACTGAAATTTGACTAAAAACAGATGGCAAAAGAGACGTTTTCTGCAATCGATGTAATATCGATGCCCGTAATCAGGAAACGTTATGTAATTTGAATAAAATCATATGGCAAAAGGGACATTTTCCGCAACTGACATAATTTCAATGCCTGCAATCAATAAACTTACAGTAAATTGACTAAAGCCAGATGACAAAAGGGACAATTTCTGTAATCTATATAATATCGATGCCAGTATTCATTGAACTAAATATAATTTGAAAAAAAAATATATGGCAAAAGGGACATTTTCTGCAATCGACATAATATCAATATATGCAATCATGAAACTTATTTTACTTTAAATAAAATCATGCGAAACAGACATATTCTTCACTAGACCTAATATCAATGCCCGCAATCAATAAACTTACTGTAATTAGAGTAAAAACAGATGGCAAAAGGGACATTTTCTGCAATCGATATAATATCGATGCCTGCAATAATGAACCTCATGTAATTTCATTAAAAAACAAAGGGCTAAAAGGACATTTTCTGCAATCGATATAAAACATTGCTCCGAATCAATAAACTTACTGTAATTTGACTAAAAACGGATGGCAAAAGGGACATTTTCTGCAATCGATATAATACCGATGCCCGCAATCAGGAAACTCAATTTTATTTGAATAAAATCAGATGGCAAAAGGGACATTTTCTGCAATTGACAAAATAATAATGCCTGTAATCAGGAAACTTAATGTAATTTGACTAAATCATATGGCAAGAGAAGACATTTTTCGCAGTCGACATATCATCATTGCCCGCAATCAATAAACTTACAGTAATTTGACAAAGAACAGATTGCAAAAGGGACATTTTCTGCAATCTATGTAATATCGATGCCCAAAAACTCATGAAACTCAATATAATTTGAATAAAATCATATGGCAAATGGGACATTTTCTGCAATCGACATACCATCAATGCCCGCAATCAATAGACCTACTGTGATTTAAAAACGGATTGCAAAAGGGACAGTTTCTGCAATGAATATTATAACAATGCCCGTAATCATGAATATTTCTTTAATTTAGCTAACAGATTGCAAAAGGGACATTTACTGCAATCGATATAATATTGATGCCCGCAGTAATGAAACACATGTAATTTAAAATAAAAAACAGAGGGTAAAAGAGACATTTTTCTGCAATCGATATAATATCAGTGCCCGCAATTAATAAACCTATTGCAATTTTACTAAAAAGAGATAGCAAAAGTGACATTTTCTGAAATTGATATAATAGCGATGTCCGCAGTCAGGAATTTAATGTAATTTGAATAAAATCATAAAGCAAAAGGGACGTATTCCGCACTTGACATAATATCTATGACTGCAATCAATAAACTTACTGTAATTTGACTAAAAACGGATGGCAAAAGGGACATTTTCTGCAATCTATATAATATCGATGCCCGCAATCATGAAACTCAATTTAATTTGAATAAAATCATATGGCAAAAGGGACATTTTCTGCAATCTATATAAAATCAATGTCTGAAATCATGAAACTTATTAATGTAAATTGAATAAAATCAACATATTGAACATTTTTTTTTTGCAATCGACATACCATCAATGCCCGCAAATCAATATACTTACGTAATTCATCTAAAAAAACAGATGGCAAAATGGACATTTTCTGCAAACAATATTACAACGATGCTCGTAATCATGAAGCTTCCTTTAATTTGACTAACAGCAGAGGACAAAAAGGGACATTTACTGCAATCTATATAATATCGATGCCCACAATAATGAAACTCATGTAATTTTATTAAAAAAAAGCAGGGCAAAAAGGAATTTTTCTGAAATCGATATTTCATAAATGCCCGCAATCAGGAAACATAATGTAATTTGAATAAAATCATATGGCAAAAGGGACATTTTCCGCAATTGACATACAATCAAATCCAACAATCAATAAAATTATAGTAATTTGACTAAAAACAAATGGCAAAAGGGACATTTTCAGCAATCGACATAATATCAATGCCCTCAATCAATAGACTAAAATTACTGTAATTTGACACTAAAAACGGATGGCAAAGGGGACATTTTCTGCGATCAATATTATTTCGATGCCCATATTCATGAAAGTTCCTTTAACTTGACATGAATCATATGTGGCAAAGGATACATTTTCTGTGATCAATATAATATCAATGCCTGAAATCAATAAACTTACTGTAATATGATATAAACATATGGCAAAATGGACATTTTCTACAATCGATATAATACTGATGCCGGCAATCATGAAACTTCTTGTCATGTTTCGATTATTTAATACAGAGAGAATAGCCACTGTAGCCACCTGCGGTTATAATTTCCTAATTTTTTATTTCAATAAGAAATTTAAACATGTTATATATTTGCACTTGGACTTAATACATAAGTCCCAGATTTGGACGATTTTTTTAATCTTCTAGGCTATAACGATAATATATACGTCCTTGGTTATTATAAGTATCTTAGTGATTTCCGAGTATATTTGATAATTTATTCTTAATCTAAACAGTTCTTAGCTTTGACTGGTTTTAGAACAACTCCTGAAAATGACTGCTTTTAGAACAACTCCTGACCACGACTGTTTTAGAACAGGTTATGACCGTTTTTAAAACTGTTCTTGACAATGACCGTTTTTAGAACTGTTCTTGAAAATGATCATTACAAAATGACTGCTTTTAGAACTGCATAGGGCCGTTATAGAACAATTCTAAGTTAACTTAGAGCAGTCATCAGAACAGTTCTAAGTTAATTTCGTGAGAGGTTATGACTTCACCAACTGTATGTCCTCCAGGCAAATTGTGAACTCTTTTCTTACTCATCATTGTACCTGAATATAAGTTTGAATCCTCAAATGTAAATATTGTATTAATATACAGCGTTTTAGTATTTATACTAAACAATAAACGGAAATGGAGTAAATAGCAACGTTTTTTTCATAATTCCAATATTTCAGTGAGAACTTTCAGCAGAATGTTTTCATCTAATTACATTTATATGTAACGTCCGTTAACAACAACTTCTTTAGTGTTACATTTAATGTACATATTATGTATCTGATAAATTGAAGATGTGTTTGTGACAAGTGTGTACATCATTGTCGTAAATAAACTCTAATTAGGACATATCAACATGTCGGTGAAGACCACCGCACATTGTTCCGTATTTTGCGTAGTTATATAAGACTTATTTAAAGTCGATTTGCTCACTTAATAGAATTTCAACTAATGGAATTATATGTTGAGAACATTCAAACGTTCCATCTTTGACTTTCGATCTTGCGTGCGTATTGACTATGAGCATTCAAGTTTTGTGATATTAAAAAAGTACAAAAATATGATTCATTATTAAGAGAAAGGACATCTTTTAATCATTAAATAGCAGCGTCGTCATCAGTAGTTAGACAGAAACTGTTTTAATTGCTTTTTATCTTTGTAAATTTTTGAAAATACTAAAATACGGAAGTTGCATAAATAAACAGTAAATTTTGCTATACACCTGTTTCAATGAGTAACCTTTCATCAGCAGCATTAGAATCAAATAATATGGAAAGACATAATCCAAAATTAATCAGAAGAAGTACTCATTACCAAAAATATCGAAATAGGAAGCCGAATCTAGTACCAAACACATCCACAGAGTGCGAATTTTGATCTCTATACATCTGTTTAGCTAGAAAAAATACATACTGCAACGGATTTGCCATTATGTTTTTGAATACAAAAGGGCAGTTGGAAAATGGATAAATATGCAGGATTATATTACTCAATTTTTTCTACAAATTTTGAATTTTTTTTCCATTTTGAACCAAATTATTTTCTGATAAAGGTACTCCAGTAGATCGGTATTTGTTATTGGGCGAAAACACCAGGCTTTTAATAGTATTAATCTGAAGAATGCATCCGTTGTACAAAGTTTTTTTCTGATTTGAGTAGATTACTCGAAATAACTTCGGATAATTTATTCACAATTAGTATCTTCAGTTCTCAATCTGCAAAATTTTTATCTGACGGTAAAAAAATTGAATTACCAATATGTACAACTCCTGTTTATGTTTAATCCTTTTACATTGTTTTGTAAAATAGTCTTTGATTAAGACAGAAATTGCAAAGGAAAAGATCAAAAAAAGTTTTACACTCATAATTGAATATTACGCCCTTAACCAAGTAAAAATGACTACAGATATAAAGAAAACAAGAAAATATCGAAGTTGCTGCGAATTCAGGCTATTTCGACAACTTATATCTTAGTGCAGATCAAATAAAACATCTGGAAATCCATTACCAAAATATGTGTTAAAGCCGATAAGGAACTACTTACCAAAAGATCTCAATAGGAAAGCCAAACAAACAGCTAAGGACAGAGCTATGCATAAGGGAAATGCTCCTTCGTTTTATTATTTTTTTTTTAATTTAGAATATTGCTAGTCTTCTAGGTTTTTGGGCCACGACCTCAGACTTAAACTCATATAACCTAACATTTGAATATTGAAGAGGTTTTGTGAAATGTGCTGTTGTAATCAAAACAAATAATGAGTAAAATCCCAGCAAATAACGTAACATGGAATATTTTACGAAAGGATATGGAGTAAATGAAACTATGAAGCAATATGATCTTAATGCATGTATACATGTTGACAATACATGGAACTACAGCTAGAATGCAGTAAATAATTTACTTGTATGGGAAGGCGTAAAAAAGAAAAAGAATAAAAAAAATTACACAGGTAAACGCATGTGACTCGAGATTAATTGTTTTCTTGATAACCTCCATTTTAAAAAGATGGATTATATTAATGAGGCAAAGGAAACTGACAACTTACCTCAGGATGAAAATATTGTCGTGTAAATTTCTTCACCTTTGATAATGACCCTTTGGATTGTTTTCATAGCGCGTACTCATTAGTAAAAATATCACTTCTGGTTACCTGTCAGGTGTGATGAATAGACAACATAGGTGTTGCACCTTAAGAAAATGGAGATCATTATTTAGTGGATGACCACAGTCTCACACGGAAAGTAGTTTCTTGTACAATATTTTTACCGATAACATGTCTTTAAAACGTTTTTTATTATCGACTGAACATTAACAAGACCATTCTAAATGTAATTGCCATGTCGTTAGTACATAACAAAATAGTTAAACATATGAATGGTAAGATGTTTTATTATCCAATACACAATTATACAATAATACTCATCACCTGCAGATTGTATGATATACATAACTGATATCTAGGCTGATTGATTTCAGTTATAAAAACAGGCATATTTTTCTATCACGAGGCCTTAACATAAACATATTTAATTGTTCATAGTTTTACATTCTTTTATCTTTACATTGTGCAGTGTATTATATTTTGCCTGGTAGCAGGATTTTATCGTGCACTGAAAACTTAAATTTCTATAATTTATGCAAAGGGCAATGTAAAGTTGAAAAAAAAATATTATCAATAAAATCAATATAAAAAAATATATAATTGTAAGCAAAGAGAGCATGTATTGTAGAACTTATTACATAATAGCTTTTCCCTTATTTACCTTTAATTTTGCTACAACAGTAAAGAAGCGTCAATATTAAGCATTAATAAATAAACAAACTATTACATAGCATTTATTAGTGCGAGTCCCATTCAAATTTCGGAATGGTTTACTAGTATTTGCCTGTAAGAGAAATAAAAACGCGAATAATGCTGGTATATTTTGTTTAATATTTTGTTTTAATTTACTTTATGCTAAATTAAAGTAAGAATACATACCGCTTATTATGCCGTACAACAAGGATATCCGATTTCATATCTATTACTAGTATTTTGAGTGATTAAAGCTTTTTTTCATTGATGTCTCCTGCAAATATAATTTGGACACAATCTGAAACTATTTTAAATCTCTAAAAAAGTGAACAAATGTCAATGCAGATTATATAGACTAGATAGGTATTAGAATATTAAGGTATTTCAATACTATAAAACAATATCTACATTGCCGAATAGAATAGAATTCATTTTGGAGGTAAACCTTTACCAATCACTTCGTTAATTAGTAAACGATCAATTCCTAATTTATCAAATAGAAATATAAAGCTTTTCATATTTGTGGGGTGTTTTTTGGCAAAATGTGCCAATATGGACTTGACTGACAGTTACTGCAAAAAAGTCGATAGCGTTTGCTGTTTACTCTTCAGTGTTGTAACGATAACAAAGGAAATATATGGCCAATCAATGATTCCCATCCCCTGCTACCCTTTTTGGACCCCCTTGGTGAAAAAATACAGGTGTTTTAGATACTATTTTTTTTCTGCTGAAATAATCATTGATACTATAAAACACCAAAATGATATGGTTGCTAGGTAGACTTTCAAAAAGAAACAGGTCTTTGAGAATTTCAGAAAATTAACCAAGGTTAGAATAAAAGATTTTTGCAGCTTTACAAATGAAAATTATTATGAATACTATTACTACAAGGAATTGAACAAGATATGGTTGCTAGGAACGAATCCAAAAAATAATCGGTCTTACTCTACCGGTGCACCTGATCTCACCCATGGTTTTTATTGGGTCCGTGTGTGTGTGTGTGTGTGTGTGTGTGTGTGTGTTCATTTTTCTTTTCTGTGCCGTATTCGTGTTGTGTATCTGTTTCTTTATTTTTTTCCGATGTTGCCATTGTCCTTGGATTCTTCGTTTTAGATTGACGGTTCGGTTCTCACTTACTTTGAAAGATTTTAAAAATTTAGGAAAATTAGATTTCAAACTGTTTTGCAAATTGACCAATAAAAATGATCATCATTACTGTATTGAATTGAAAAAAGATACAGTTGCTAGGTAGAATTAAAAAAAAATAGGTCCTTGAGATTGAAATTTACTAAATAATAATTCAAGAATATTGCATTTTTGCTTTTCAGAACAATCATTTATACTGAAAGGACTGTGGTTGCTAGGTAGAATTCCCCAAAAATATATGATAATAATAATGACAGGTCTTCAAGAGATTCAAGAAATTTTCCAAAATACAAATCAGATTTTTTTTTTGTTGTTGTTGTTTTTTTTTTTGCAACAAGACCATTGAAAATCGATCATTGAAACTATAAAGCACCAAAAAAGACATTGTTGCTTTGTAAATTTCCAAAAAGAAATGATTTTGAGTGTTTCAGAACATTTACCAATAATGGATTCATTTTTTGAAATCCTATGTTCATAATAGCTGATAACATTTAGGAGGAGGTTAATTTTAACAGCCTCAGTAGAATACAAAAGGAACAAGGGAAGCAATGACCACAAAAATCGAAGTCCAAAGACATGGTAAAACGGCAACAAAGAAAAACAAAACAAGGACGTGAGACAGGTACAATGACTGCATGTTGGAATTTATAAAAAAAAAATATTATTTTCGAAATTTTCAGGAAATCGACCAAATTTGACACTAAAGTCAAAATTCTAAAAGCTCAGCTTGAATCAGAGAGCAATTCCAATTATTCCCTATGGAAATATAAACCACAAATTAGATAATATTACATAGATTTCCAGTCATGTGCTGATTACTCATTGTTTTACATTTTTGGCCCCTTTAGGACATGCCCAAAGGGTCATACCAAAAAGTCCGCTATCATTAATGAATAAAAGACATATGGACTGTTTCACTTTCCATGCATGAACACTTCAGAAGATTTCACTTATTACTGGATAACTCGAAAGACAGTTTCGCTCATTTTTCCGCCATGAGGGCAAATTTCAAAATTCCAAGACCTTCGGCACAGAAAACTTTTATATTGTTACTTATTACCTTATTACAATTATTAATTCCATTTTCTAACCCTTAGACAAAACCATTTATGAATCCATGATACGTGATACTTTGAGGCTTGTGTAAATCTCTTTGGTATTCCGACAGTAAAAAAGGACAAATCGGTACCACAACTATCACTAATGAAGACAACACTAAAATTTAACTGATATACAAGACATCACAAAAGATTAAAACATTAAAAGTGTGAACCCCCATAAAAAGCAAGAATGACATCATGTGTTCCGGAAGGGTAAGCATGTCCTGCTGTGCATGAAGGACACGTTAAACTGTCAGTGAGTCAATCCAAGGTAAAATCAAAATTGGTAATGTCAAATCTGGGAGGACGTGAATCTTACTGGAAATGTATGTTCTCACTTGTGAAACTTGGTGTTTAACTATGATGTGGTGACAGCCATAGAATTTCTGAAGGGACAGTTATAACAAAGACAAAACATATCCCCGACTAAGAGTTTCAGTGATAGTGCTTTTGATCTTTTCACAAAGTCAGTGTATGAACTTCAAGCTCTTCAATAACTAATCAAATGTGACATATTCACTTCATATGCTGGGGAAGTAGGTATATTGGTACTAAGAAAAGGAAAGTACGCAGTTGGGAAGTCAAAATCATCACGGTCATTATATAGCTTACATTTCACACGTACTTAACTTACGTTTGAGTACGTCAGACTACATACTAAACCTGAAAGTGTGAACAAGAACTGCTTACAACTTGCGCTTAATTGTCTGGGAATACTGACAACTGTGAACATTTGAACGGATATTCTTGATTACAGAGAATGAAAGGTATCAAGCACAATATTGTATGTGTATTCGGACACATTTTTTTTCTTGTGGTAATTTGCACTTCTGCAGACGACAACTTCGACACTTCTTGTCGCATGATGATTTGCTTTGTAAAATATACTGTAACCCTTTTAACTAAGTGTGGGTGTTTTCAAACGTTTGTATGTTTAATGCAATCATCAGTCAGATATTTTATATGTTACCCTTCACTTGAACTTACACAAATGTGATGCGACTACAAACCTCACATCTCGACTGCCTGGATACAAATTGTAACATACAATGTAGTTAATTTCTTATGATTCACAAGTTATCGTAAGCCAGGTGTTTTCAGGCGACTTCAAACATCTTTTTGCAAAATAAAACATCGTGCATTCAAAATTAGGAAAGGTCCCTCATGCTTAATAGGGTTAAACATTAAATGTTGGGAAAATAATTTAATCGAAAATTAAATAAAAAACATGATGACGAGAGATTGCAAAAGTAATAATAACTTAACGTAATATCAGAGTTTTCCATGAGTTTCGAGACAATTCAGGACAAGGTGCGATAAGGGCTGGTTTGGCCCTTTTCTGTAATTTTTTCAAGTTGCACCTGAATAATTTCTTTTATGTTCGTTTGAAAGTTCAGATCTACTAAAGAATAAAATGCAAAATTTAGAACCCATGACGTCACTGTAGGTACAGTTCTGAGGTCATGTTTAAGCTACTTTTTCACGTTTTCATAGAAATACAAGATATTTGGCATAATTTCCTAATCGGAAATATATAGTGCATTCAAGAACCAATTAGATAATTTATAAGCTTGCTGATACAGATGCATTGAACCTCCCATATAAATTTTTTTTTTTTTGTTCTTACATGCGCTCTATGTTTCCTCTGAAGAAAAAATAGTTAAAATTGGCTAAATTTGTCATTTTTTTTACCAAATTTGCAATTTGTCCCATTTTCTACACTGCAAAACTGTGTAATCGTACATCAGTACTTGAAAAATTTTCCTGTTCGCTGTTAACCAATATCCATAAAACATTTCAACAAAAAATATTGTGAATTTAAGTAATATTATTTTTTGAGACCAAATAAGACCCTTACTGCACATACTCCTTTTGCTCTTTTGATAAAATCGCTGTATTACAATAAAAGGATGTGGAATAAAAGCACATTAGACAAAGTTTCTAAAATACATGGATAAACCAAGCAATGGAACAACGTTTTTATTGCCGTTTTACATCTCCTATATATAACAATTATATATTCTATAGTAATTGTTAATAGTGAATGACTTCCGGAATGTTGACGTTGTAAGAATATTATTGCAAACAAATTGGGCCCAGAATCATCAGTTTTAGACAATTGAATCTAGGTACTGGTGATAGTGTATTAATGACCTCTTTAATTACGAGTTCATTTAGGTATAAATGCATTGAGGATTGTTCAAGAAAATAACGTCATTTAGATTCTATTTAGATCCTTTTGGTTATTTGTTCTCTATCATCTTTTACACGTTTTTCGGTTAATGGACTTCCAAATGATTTGGTTTGATCTGCACTGATGAGACATAAGTTGTCGAAATGCGCATATGCAGAAAACGAAATAACAGTAACTTCGGTTTTTTGTTATCATATCTATAGCAGAAGCTATAATTAAATGAGTTTGGATCCCTCCTCAATTAGTCTTTTCTAAAGATAACTTTATATAGATAACTTTGTATACAGAAATTATAGATTTCAAAAGAACATCAACAGAACAATTTTGCTGTTTCCTAGCAAATTATTCCCAATACTTGAACTTCAATATGAAGAATAAGAATAAAAGCATTGTTCCAATGCTTGGTTTTACCATATATTTGTAGAGACTATGTGTCTCATCTTTATTTACTATATATTTTTTCATTTTTTATTTTCTATTTTACACAAAATTCTTTAATGGCACAGACCTAAGGCGTGGGGACATAACACTCTTTTTCACTTTTCTTCCCATCAATAAAGCATCTTTTACTAAATGGATCCCATTAATGTATCCGCCAAAACTAGAGATAAAGGAAACGACAGAAAACACTAGATCTTCATATTTTTTGGACTTAAATCTAGAATTTGAAGAAAATGTTCTTCTCAGTGCTACAATTTTCGACAAAAGGGACGTGTATCAAATTCCGTAACATGGACAGTAGTATTCCAGCTTCGCCTGCTTACGGAATGTATGTTTCACAGCTTATTCGTTACGGGAGAGCTTCAACAAAAAATTCCGTCTCATACGATCATTAAAAAAGTTCTTTAATAGATATCAGTCCTTTGGTGAAAAATTTCAAGTTTCGGTCCGAACTCTGATTCAAAATTATTTCTTTACTTAATACTTAGATGATCATTTCTGTTAACTGTCTACAACCTTTCAATGGCAATTACTGTTGAGTTGCTACCGGACATTACCAATGCAAGGGGAGGTTTGGCTAGCCATAAAACCGGTTTAACAATTTCTCCAAGTCAAGACCGTTGTAGTTGACAATTTTGCCGGTGGTTTTCATCTGATTTGTCTTTTTGTCTCATGGACTTCGGCTCTCTGTTCGGTTATAACGTTATTACCCCCATTACATATGACATAAGTTGTCGAAATGTGCATATGCAGAAAATAAATTAACAGTAACTTCGGTATTTTGTTATTTACTTGAATATATAAAGAAGAATCATTGCAATGGGTATTATCAAAATATCTAAATCGCAACATTCTTCTATTTACACAGTAAATAATCATCCTGCATCGAGTTATTTACAATGAGTGAATTCACACTACATTTAGGCACTAATATATAAAATAAGGAAAAATGCACCCGTCAGATTTCTTGCAAGGGAGATAATTTAAAGCATACATTCAGCAATCTTATTGATTTTTCACACTTTCTTCTAAATTTGGAACGATATATTTGTCTGAAATTAAAAAAAAATATATCTTACATTTATAAGTTTTCTTTTTATTGCCATTTTTCGTTGAAATCAAACAAATCAGTTTTTTTACAAGAAGTGTTTAATTTTCACCAGAGTTGAGTAAAATCACCAGCCTATACTGGTCAGAATATATATGTTTGTCAAGTGAAGCTATTGAAATTAATAAGCATTTTTCATGTAGCTTTCACAACATGTTTATACTGTAGAATTTTTCATTTCAAATAATTTTATACTGAAAATATTCAAAAAACTTAACTAGTGGGAAATTTTAGGATTACCAATATCTACCTCTTTAAATAAACTAATCAACAAAAGAAACACCCACCTTCTATGATCCTCAATATATTTTCTGATAGTCGTGATTGAACAAAAATCATTATTGTATTCATCGCACAAAACCAATTTTTTTATTCGTTCCTTGCATATTTGTCATAACAAACTTTAGTCGTTGCTAATGAGGCATATTTTTGAAACAGTGGTCAAAAATTGTTTGCGGAGTTCAACACTAGGTTAATGTCGGTCGTAATTGAATTGTCATTATTTGTTGATAAAACACATACATCATTGGTAACCTATCCAAAAACACAGAAATATCCATAACAAAATAAGGTCATGGTCGATTTCTGGAATTTCCACGTTTTTCAACTTGGCGTCATGATGTCATCCGTTTTTCGAAATTTTTTGTAGCCGATTTATTTCGGATTACTAAGTGATTGTTTGTAAACAAATTAAAGTCTCTTTTCACTTAATGTAAGGTCGCACTGCAACAAATACCCCAAGTGGTCAAAACTGCCAAATCTTTTACAGTAAGTTAGAGCCTTGTTATCGAAAATTCGTTGAAGTATCGATTATTTTCAAAATGGCAAATTGTTTGAAATCAATTTATGAGTCAATGTTGTTCTTGTTTGACAAAAATATCCTTTCGACTTTCTGCACATGCTCATTTATGTTTCGATTCTATAAACCGGAATTTCTCTTATTTTGACCGGAAGTGTTCTTTTTAAGAGTAAGATCAGAATTGGGCATTGCTAAAGATTTTAATAAATTAAAAAGAACAAAAAACTACTTTGATATCAATGTAATTTTTTTTTCTTATCCCTTTCACGGATGCTAATAACAGAATAGAACATGATAACTCATACATTTTTGTACGGTTCACTTGATGTCACTCTCAGTTTCATGGAAGTTAATACTCTGATTGCCTTGGTTTTGGGTGTTGTGTTTTGAATTTCTGTATTTTGTAGCCGTCATAACGTCATTGCTTTTCTGTGTTTTTGTTTTGACCATGCCTTTGGACTTCTATTTTTGTAGTTTTCAATACTTTGTTCCTTCGGTGTTCTACAGCAATTGTTTCACAAATTTTGTCTATCAAACTACTGCATTTATTTTTATTGGAATAGGCAACCATTTTTGCAAGTGTCAATGAAGTAGTTTTTTCATAACCACTTTTTGACAGATCGTTCTCACAACATTTTCACAAATAAGACATTTTGCAGTGTATCCAGACTTGACTGCAACACTCACAAACCCTAGCAGCGGACCTTTAATTGGTTGTGTGAGAGGCTAGGTAATTTCGTAATTTCGAAATTTAATTCTGACCACCAGTTTAAAGTGCCAACATCTCAATATTTTATAATGCCAAGTTTTCTTACAATCAACTTGATGAGTGCCCTGTGTTTGTCTATATGTTGTAATCGTCCACAAGCTTAAGACGCTAGTGCTTTTGTCGGGCAACGGATGACAGTGATTGTAAGAGCTTGCCAGTTTTATTTACGTTTTTGACAATCCCGCATCCATTACCAGAAAAGACATGGATGTACTGTTGTTCATCAATTAGTAAAGAATTTCGCTCAAACCGGTGCTAGGGGCCGTCTTGAACTTACAATGAGGTATATGCAAAGCTCATTGCTGAAAGCCTCATGGTGACTTCAAGATGAATAACAACAATAGAAGCGTTGTTCCTTTGCTTGTTTTAACTATGTTCATTTACTCCATATCCTTTCCTTCACCATAAGAGAAGATAATGCTTAAGCCTACAGAACATCTGATAATGAAGCTGTTTGTCTGGTTTCACACCACTTTTCATTTGCATTTCTTTTCTTGTTGTCTTCGAGTGTGTTGTCCACGTATTACCAGAGTTATGGATTTTATGTAGATAATTTCGGATTCTGCTCTTTTGCTTCGGTTTTGTGTCTAGAAACTAACGTTTTATTTTGTGCAGACGGCCATTCCTGCCCCCAAGATCATAAACAACAGAAAAAAACAATGTAATGTAGTTATAACTCTTGGAAGGAGAGTACCTTGAATTCTAATTTCCCGTAACATGATGAATTTAAAACAACAAAATGGGGCAGATTTGCGTCTTAATTACCTGTAAGGTCACGCATGTAAAAGTCATTCACTTTTGGCTTCCATCCTAATGCTTAGGTTTTTGCACATCAATTAACAAAAGCCTGAAGGATTGATCGTTTAAATTTTTCTTTGATGCTGTCTATGGACGTCATATGGTTATAGGGATCATTCAGCCGTAACATAAAAGAGAAAATCAACTTCTGTTGTAATTACTTTGAATGATTCAACAGTGACATAAGGTAGGCAATTTTATCATTATACCTAGAAACACTCTTATCAGCATACCTAGAAACTATTTGTAAATTTTTACTGTTTTATCTGTATATGAAACTTTAATTATAAAGACGTTTCCTTAACAATCAAACGAAAAAAAAGAAAGAACAAAGACAGACCAAATTATTGAAGAAAAAAATAAAAAAACGATTCATTTACATTTAATGTCCAGTGAACTGTTTCTCACTTTCATATCGCGGACTTGGAATGAAGAAGTGAATTCTGTAAAGCATCAAACCGTTTAATAAGATTTGAATTGGTAAAATGCCAAAAGACACTCAGACCAATATTGACAGGTGTCGGTTCTTATTTGTTGATTCTATATAAGCTAAGTTGCAAAAGAAAAGCACGGCCCTGAACCTATACCATCTATAGCTGTTATTTTTTAGTAACTTAAAATAATTTAAAAGATTAGTATTCATTTGTTTTTGTTTTAAGTTGGTACTTCAAATGTTTTCATTTTTTCCGAATTTAAGGAAGTAAGTTGTCAATATGGCAATCTGGATACGAGACTTTTGATTCGTGTTCATCCCGGAAAAAATCTATTATTATACGGAAAAAATCAATAAAGTTTTGGCTATTTCACATGGGTTTTTTACTAAGTCCTTTTTACCCTTATGTAATATATATGTTGTGTACAAATTATAATTTCTACAAAAATTTGTACAAATTATAATTTGTATTTTCAATTTGTACAAATTATAACTTGTACAAAATTAGTTTATACAAATCATAATTTGCACAAAATTAGCCCAAAAACCACTTATAATTTGTACAAAATTTAAGATATTTGTTGAACTCTGTTTCAAATGATGAAATAATGAAAACATGTTTTATTTTATAATGATAGAGAACATATTCACTTAATTTCACTAAATTTGGTATAATTAATAATAATTATTATGGCAAAACAAAACCATGTTCAACCACATGCATTACAACAAATTCAAACAAAATACAACAATGTTCGGTATATTGCAACTACACCAATTCAAATATCATACAAAATGTATGACAATTGCAATTTCTCTATGTTGCTTTATATTGACTTTTGAAGCTGTGCAAATATGTGCTCGAACAAGTTTTCGGTTCATGCAGAAATATTAAAGATATCTGTATTTAGAAATTTAAAAAGCAACTACTGTTAATGTGGGCTGCATAAGTCGATAAGGAATACTTCTATTTAAAACTTATGATTAGGAATCACAAAACTTATTGAAATGAAAATTTAATACATGGCAACACATTTCTGTTTCATTAAATTTTATCCATTTTAAATATGTCCCCTCTTAGCAACAACGGCAGTAGAATACCAAAGAAACAAAGGAGTGAAATTTACAAAAATCGAAGTCCAAAGACACGGCCAAAACAAGAACACAGAAAACAATGACGTTAGACACAAAAAACAATGGCGTAAGACAGATACAAAGCACAGAAACAAAAATTACAACATCCAAAACAAAGGCACTCACAGTGTGAACTCCAGTGAAACTGAGAGTGACATCAGATGCTCCGGAAGGGTAAACATATCCTGCTGTTAACAACACCCGTCACACTGTGAGTGATTCAATCGTGGAAAATGTCAAAGTCGGTAGTAAAATCAGGGAAGACGTGAATCTAGCTGAAAATGTCCACTTTCATTTGGGATACTGACACGTCATATCTTTCAATGATGTTATGGTGACGGCCATAGAATTATTTGAGGGATGAAATTAACATTTATTGAACAAATCCCTGACTAAGCAGCTTTTGGGACAGTGTTTTTGCTCTGTTCAAAAATCACTGTACAAACAACACGTTCGACAGTAACGAATCAACTTTGAAATATACACTCCATAGGCTGGAGAGGTATGTATATTGCTGCTAAGAAAGGGAAAGTTCACAATTGGGAAATTAAAAGCAAGTGCCTATGTTGGGAAGATGAATAAACACACCGACATACAACACTACAATTGGTGTCACCTGTAAAACAGTGTACAGTTATTGACTGGGTCCGAAAACAACTGCTGTTTTGTTTAATTCGAAGACTTAACTGTTGCACGAAGCCGTAGGCTGAGTGCAACAGTTTAGTCAGAGGGTCAAACAAAACAGCTGTTGTTTGAGGACCCAGTCTATTACTGTTTTGTTATACCTCTATAACTGTTTTGTTATACCTTTTCATGTTCAATGTTTTTTTTTTGTCTATTAAATATGTTTTATTTTTATATCCATATGTATGGAATTGCAAACTTTCACTTTTACGCTCTATTTTATCTGAATACAATTCACGTGGGTAGGCCAGACGGTAGAAGATCATGTGATATGGTCATAATGATTTTTAACCAATCGAAATAAGGCAAGTAGTCAACAGTTCGACTGAAAACTGTTGACCGGAAAATAAAACTGACAAATTGTCGATTTTCATTTCTAATATATTTATATAACAAATATATATCATAAGGTATAACAATTTTCATTAATTCCTTCAAAAGATGTTGGAGCTATGGAAGTTCGACTGTGCAAATGAAATTATGTTTCTGTGTGTGTTTTTTTTTGTGTCATGGTTCATTACTTGCTCCGATTATAACTTTTATGACTATAAATTAATTGTACAAAATTAAATTTAGTGGAATTATCTTATGTGCTTTATTACATGTATAAAATAAATAATATTTTCAGTAATTTCATCATTTGAAATAAAGTTTAGCAACTGCTGTAAGACTTTGTACAAATTATAAGTGATTTTTTGGCTAATTTTGTACAAATTATAATCGGCATAAGCTAAGTTTGTACAAATTGTAATTTGTTCAAACTGAAAATACGAATTACAATTTGTACACAACATATACATCCCGTGTTAGTTGACCCTCACTTGAATAAGGTAGATAGACATTATATTCATATCCATGAGATTTTACTGTAAGTCGGCTCAATTGAAGAACCCGAAATCTGTAGTACAAAGTATGGGTCACCATGCTTGTTTTTTTTCTAGAATTGAGGTCAAAGATTGCCCATTTTTAACCATTTTTTTCAACTAAATTTACATAGAAAGCACAGGGAAAATATGGAAAGACAATTTTCTGTTGATAAAAATGAACCTTTTATCCATGAGAATTTTATATATTTTTGTGAATAGATAGCTTATGATATGATTAATGGACTACGATGAAAAAATGTATATGTCACCATGCTTTTAACGGAGATATTTTAAGAATTGTCTTTATTAAGCATTATTTACGGGAAAAGGGGGTTAATTCGCGGCGAAATAGACAAAATATGACGTTTCACATCTGTCAGTCAATTATGACGTCACAAAGAAAAAAACCAAACCTAACCTGTATCCGATTCTTTATTTTTCAAATTCGCAATGGAATTGCGCAGTGCACAGGGACTTGCTCCTGGCCTAGAAAAAAAATGTATACTATCAAATATAAATCTCGGTTTCTCCGAGATTCATATTTGATAGTAAACAATTTTTTTCTAGGCCGGAAGCAAGTCCCTGTGCGCAGTACAACACTGTTTATCTACCTTAACTAAACAAACAATGTTTTGAGTAGTATGTCATGTATGTTGAATATTAGTTTATGTTTTAGGTTTGAATATGTTGTTTTTTTTCAACTTTTCAATATGCTATTGAATACACAAAGCTCTGTGTCTGTAGTTGATTTTGGCATTCCATTTATAAAAAATTGTAATCTATTATCTATTATGTTTAATGCGTCTTTCATTCTATAGTTTTCCAAATATTTTTCCCTTGATCTGCACTGAAGCGACATTGTCATCTACAGAAACTAAATTAACAGTAACTTCAGTATTTAGTCATTTATGTCACTATAAGTGGGATATAAAATTATCTTTCAGAATATATGCACCATGTCTAACCACTTTTGTGTCGGTATTTTTTTGGTGTTGTGTCTTGCAAACACTGTAACATCACAGACACCGAAAGGTATGTATCTGAAACAACGACAAATAATTACCCTCCATGTTTACCCTGCAGCTTGGCAGCATGTGAAATGAAAATGGGTCAACCCTCAAATAACCCACGTGGTTGCGTTGCTTTATATACACACAATGGCTATTAAATAAATTTTGCATGAACATACAGCACATTGTCAGTGTTACAAGAACCAATCAATAAATCAAAACGCTACATGGAAGGCTGCATGAAAGACGATTGACATTATAATAAAACCCTCTATGTAAATCAAATTTGAATGTAAGAAAATAATATGTATTTGAAAATATCATTTAATAAATGGATAATGTGTGTATGGTAAGGTAGGCTGCAAAGGTAGATATAGAGCTGCTTGAAACACTATTATCTGTCATTGGATAAAAAAGAATTCTTCTACGATGTATTTGCTTATGAAACCACATTTTTTCAAAAAGCAATACAGAAGGAAAAGTATGCTACGGTGATAAACAGCTGTGCAGTATGCTCTATTTTCTAATTGACAATATGTTTATCGCATTTGGAGGTGCTATTTATCAATAGCAAGTTGGTATACTAATGGATACCAATTGTGCTCCTGTACTTGCACACTTGTTCTTATTCTCCTACAAGAATGCATTTCTTCGTAGGAAAGTCTCATGAAATTAATGCTAGATCCTTCAATCTTAATTTTAGATACATTGAAGATGTTTTTTCCATTAATAACGAATCCTTTGCTGAATTAATCCCATCAATATATCCTCCAGAATAAGTGATTAAGGAAACAAAAGAAACCTCTAGATCTACATCTTTTTGCAATTATATCTCAAATTTGACGAAAATAGTAATCTACGAAAAAGGGGACGTCTTTAATACCAAATAACTAAATACCGAACTTACTGTGAATTTATTTTCTGCATATGCGCATTTCGACAACTTATGTCTCTTCAGTGCAGATAAAATCTAAATGTTTGGAAGACCAATAAACTCAAAGATGTTTAAAAACTGATAGAGAACAAATAACCAATACAATCTAAATGTAAAGCCAAAAATCAGCTAAGGACAGAGCTTTGCATGAGGGAGATACTCCTTAGTTTTAAACATAATTTGCAAAAAATTAGATATTGTAAGGTTCCAAAACTAATCGGCTCTCGGGTCAGCACCGAAGTAAAATCATAAATTTCTCTAACATGGACAGCAATACCGTATAAGTGGTTATTTTCGCAAGGACTTAATAGATGATATCCAGGTTCATGGACTGCACTCCCTAATTTGTCACTTTGTAAGAGTTATCCCTCTTGGATGTCGACAAATAAAAATCTCAAGAACTTCAAAGTAAGTGTTTTATTCACAAAGAAAGGTGAATTAAACTTTTAGTGATTTTTTTATTGATCAATGTATTTCATAAATCATCTGATATAAAAAAAATTGTGATACTATCAACAATTTCACTTTTAGAACCATGTAATCAGTTGCCTGTCACTGACAGAAATATTTTATTTCCGTAGGGGCAACCCTGTTCAGAAATGATTCAAAAAATTTCCCTTCTGTTGCTTCAAATGTTGACAACTTTGATTTTGTCAGATATAATTCAGTTTTTAAGATATTCACATCAGAAAATTCCTGTTTTCCTTAGTGCTCAGTACAACTGGGAATAGGGAACCAGTAAATGTCCATACTGGGACCAGTCTAAAAGTCCAAATTAGGGTTGCAGACCGTGAACCTGGATATGATCTATTTTCACTTTATTCGCGACCATTCTGAAGTCGCGAAAATTGCATACCGCGAAATACAATTTATATGAGACTTTATACAGTAAATGATAAGCAAACTTGAAAATTTGAGTACCGCGAAAATAAAGCCAAGCAATTTTGAGAGAAATCGCGAAATTTGTATGCCGCGAAAATAACCACTGATACGGTATTCCAACTTCTAATGTTGTCGTGTATTTTTCACATTTGATTCGTTACGCGAGAACTAGAAAAAATTATATAGACTTTTTCTTTACTAGGCATAGTTATTTCCGTAACCATCTGAATAATCAAAGCTACAAAAATTCTGTCTCATACGATCATTTAAAAAGTTTTTTAATAGATATCAAATCATAATGGGGAAACAATTGAGATTTCGATCCGTACTGGGATTCACCATTCATTTTTTGCTTAGAACTGAGAAGAACATTTCTTTTTACTGTCTACGACCTTTCAACAGAAATTGCTGTTAAGTTTCTACTGGACACTACCACAATGGAAAGGGGGGAGTTGGCGTGTTATAAAGCAGTCTTTACCCACCGTTTCCTTTGAAATACCTGTACCGAGTCAGGACCATTCCGGTTGACAAATCACCGATGGTATTGTACCTGCTTTGTCTTTTTGTCCTTTAGATTTTGGCTCTGACAATTCGGTTCGGTAATTTTGTTATTACCGCCATTTAATAGAATCTTCATTTCGTTCTGAACAGCAAAACAAATCAGGATCACAGAGACAGAATACTATCAATTTTTTTTCTCTTATGACCGGAATGTTTATTTTGTTATTTATTTTAATGTCCTTACTGTTTTTCTTTTCTGCTTTTTTTTCTATTTTGCATTTTCAGCTTATTGCTTTTTCTGCATTGTACTAACATTTTTTTTTTCACATCTGTAATTCAATTATTGCAGATAATATCTTGACGTCAAAAGACACTGTTGGTCATTTCCCAGGTGCGCCAGGTAAATCATTATACATTTACTCCATATCCTGCCATTGTTTATAACGAATGTAAGAAAGACAGTAAAATTGGAACTAATTAATGCTACTTAAAGTGTCTGGAAATGGTTTCATAACTTGTTTGATGTGTTTAACTTCAGTAATTAAAGTGAGTGCTATACAGATATTCATGAAAATGGTAGCCACTGTTTTCCATTCCTGTTAAAAGATGGTTAAAACAACCACCTTTATTTTCAAAACAGCCACCCTTCACTTGAGGCAGGTGGTTGTTTTTTTATTAGGTTTGAAATAAATTGGACTAATATTAATGCCAAAGCCATGTAATTGTGGATAACTAACACCTTTTCCACGTTGAAAATGGAAATCACTGGTAGCTAACATTTTTCTAACTCAAAAGATGGCATAACCATGTAAAAAGGTGAAACTTCATAAGCCAATGCCACAGAAGATATTTCAAAGTATGTAGCAATACCTAGCCTTCCAAAAACAAAGTAGTGATTGGATATATTTATTGTCTTTTTATAATTTCTTTATCAAGCAACGAAAGGATATGGAAGACAAAATAGATACAAATACATGGCAGAACCAAGCAAAGGAACAACGCTTTCAATGTTGTTCTTCACTGAAGATTTCTTAATATGTATTATATTCATCGACCAGGCATTTTTGGAAAGATTTTGTTATGTTTAAGTCCATTACTACCTAAATGTTTTCTCCTTTCTCTTTTCGAAGCTTATTCTATTATAAGATTGTTTTTCCTATCTGGAGAAATTAACTGCTATTGCTTTTAATAATACTCATTGTGGATGCAACATATAATGCTTATTTTTTACTCTTCAATATCTTAACAAATTAAACATGGAATAGTAAGATAATTTTTACTTGAATCTAATGATAATTTAAATCATTATGTAGAAATGAAAAAAATGTATTTCTGTTACAGAAAAAAACATCAATAGCATTTTCACAATTGCTAATTTTGATAGCATTTTTTACATGAGTTTATGTCAAAATGGGGTGAAACTTTTCGAAATGGTTCAGTGGCAAAAGTGGTTTAGCGGTAAAAGGCACAAATTGTCTGTCAGACAAATAAAACAGTAAAATTGTCCCTTCATTGATTTATTATATTATTTTGTTCAAATTTTTCGTGCCGAAATTTGTCTACAATATCGCATTACGAAATCGAAGGGGCATGCATCAAAACTATGGCGTCGCTAGCTTTTCAAAATTTTCGTTTCATTCTTTTTTTGTAGATTTGACGAACACAATATATCCACATGCACCTGCATTTCTGCCACCAGGTAATTAGTGACATAAACAAAAGTAAACACAAAGCATGGTGTCGATATTTCTAGTTTTATATGCCCTAATATATAACTTAAAGGAACAGAAATACTTTTGTGATTTATTTACCATTTTTATACATTGTATTTATAAAATTGAAAATATTTTAACTGCACCTTTGCCTTGGATTAGGAACCTAAAGTTAAACCAATAGATATGATGAATGTGTCTAAATTTGTTTTAATGACGTCATGTATGGCTCAATAATAGTACTGTGAAATATCAAATGAAAAGATTATAATATATGGAAAGTCGGTTGAAAATTACTGAGTTGACTGTCATGTCAAATCAAACCAAGAACAGTCCTTCAAATCAAAACAGGATATTTTTTCCTGTGGTGTATGCAGTTTTAAAGGAAAATTTCCGCTTAAATTCAGCTTTTGTTTTTTCCTCAGTCAAACATGTGCGTTTTTTAATATTGATTTTATTGTTTGTTTTCGTATGTTCAATCTACAGACCTTGTGTATGAATCTGGAATAAAATAAAGTCAAATAAATAGAAACAGCTGGAAAAGCAGAAATTGAGCGCATTATTATTACTTGGACAACCTTTTCCACATCGTTCATTAGTTCAAGTGAACAATATTCATACTATTTCGTTTGAAAAGTTTGTAGTTGCACCATGAATATTTCAATAACTTAGTTCATTACAAATCATATGTAATATCATAATACTTTTAAATTCATATCGGTGTACGTTATTTTCAAAATTATCATTCTTGTTTTGGTTAACCAACTGGTAAAATGTTACTCTTCGTATTCATTTGTGTTTCTAACCACTGCTGGTACTGAAAAGTAAGTGAGAACCGAACTGTCAATCCAAAACGAACAATCCAAATACTGATTAATGATGAATGCAAATAAATAACAAAATACCGAAGTTTCTGTTAATTTCTGCATATTCGCATTTCGAGAGCTTATGTCATTTCAGTGCGGATCAAATCAAACAAATTGTAAATCCATATACCAAAATATGTGGAAAAGCTGATAGAGAACACATTACCAGTAGGATCTAAAAAGTAAAGCCAAAATAAGCTAAGGACAGAGCTATAGTTAGGATAATATTTATTAAATGGAAAAAAACATGAAATCAAATCAAGATAAACGAAGAACATAGGTAAATGCTACAGTTAATACTTTGGAACTCGACGAGTTGATGTCGTCAAATTAATTTCTCTAAATTTATGTATTTTCTTTTTGCAGGCTACACCTATACTAGGAGAGTTCGTATGTATTGCTATTTTGCATACAAATACCGTAACAATAAATGCAAACCAAATTATTCTTATCTTATTCATAGTTGTGTGAAGAAATTAACTATACAAGCTGCTTTTAAATGTTTTTTAGCTATAATTATTCCAGGAAGTGTGACAGATAACATAATACGAAGTTACTGTGAATTTAGTCTCTACATTTCTACATTTCGACAACTTATGGCTCATGAGTGCATATCAAATCAAAATATTTGGAAATCCATCACCGAAATAGGTGTAAAACCTAATAGAGAAAAAATTACTAATAGATCTAAATAGAAAAGCCAAAATTAGCTAAGGACAGAGCTATGCAAGAGTGAGATAATTGATTTTAGTGAAAAATGTTATTAAGAGATTTTTGGAACTAAAATGTATGTCTTTTGAAAAATTCAAAAGCTTTTTTATTTATGTCCCTGGTTAACAGATGATATGTTACAAAAATATAGTATTACCATATACAATTGAGTATAATGTGCGACTTGTCTATATTTTACAGAAACCAGTGGTGGTGGTGGAATGCCGTCATTGACACCTCTTACTTATCCAGGAGGTATGTTGCATGTTACAGAATTGTGTTGTACGAGTAGTGTTGTTTTCTTCGGAAAATGTTTTGATAATAATTTTATTGTATACCCAACTATACCCAACTGCTTGACACAACGACAGTAGGATAAAGAAAGAACAAGCTAAGTGATGACAAAAATCAAAGATGAAAAGTCAGAATCATACATTGTATAACTATACTAAGCCTCAAAGTTGAAGGAGTGGTTTAAATGTATAAAACCTTTTTTTCGTGTTTGATCAGACCAACTTTACAAACTCAGTTGTTAAGGTTTAAATTATTATGTTGTTGGTAGTACTAAAAAATTATGAACTTGTCATATACATGTAGATTGCTAAAGAGGCCAATGTTGTTTCGCTTCAGTTCTTGAAGATAAAACTGAGCATAAAAGTTAAGCTTTAAATGTTTTGCAAGTATGTTTTACCGAGATCCAGAATTATATCAAAACCATTCTTTCCAGAATAAAATTTAATGGATATGTAGTAAAAAAATCGGTCTATATCATATATTTGTAGAAAAAATGAAGATATGTTTTCGACAATAATAACATTTTATCTGTTATTTTTTCAGGGTATAGCTATACCAGGAGAGTCTGTAAGTTATGATATAGTATCATTGTGTAATGTTTTTCATATTGGCATTGTTATAGATCCAAGGTAAGTCATATGGGCCTGAGGCGCAAGCCAAAGGGCAATGGGACTTATTACTCGATTTAATTGACCTGACCGGTCATTGGTCAATTATATCGCGATTATTCGTGTTAAAATTACTTACAAGACAAAGTTAAACCACACCCAACCTGTTCAATAAATTTGAGTAATACCGAGGATTTATAACTATGCCAATACGAAAAACATTACACAATGATACTTTTTTTAGTAACTCCATTTCCATTCATCAAATCTATTGCTTTACAGTATTTCTTCACTTTTTATTTTAAAAGTCATTGCGTCCTGTCATAGCACGGCAGCAGACGACAATTTACACACTACTGGTTTATTTTAATGTTTTCACAAGCAGAGACGTGAATCAAGAGGAGTAATGATATACCCCATATTGGACTGGGCCAATATGGAAAAAATCCATATTGGCATAGTTCATGTCATATTGCCATAGAGGTAATAACAAAATTACCGAACAGAGTTGTCAAGAGCCGAGGTCCATGAGAAAAAAGACAAATCAGGTAGACACCACCGGCATACTTTTGTCATTCTTAGTGAAATATCAGTTTTAAACATATTTAGTCAAATACACTTAAGTTAATAAATAAAAGTGTGTATTATTGTATTCATCACTGAAGTGAACAGTTTTTATCCTTATGACAAAACCTGTTTACCCTTTTGTAAATATTTGGGATTTTTGTTAAAACATACATGTGTTAAATGGTTCTTCCACTCAAGTGTATGTTTTTTCACCTATTGAAAAGATAAGAATCAAATAAAATGCAATATGTTTTAAGAAAACTTATTTCTTCTTCTGTAGCTCTGCTTTCTCACTTTTTCATTTACAAAGATGAGGAAGTATTTGTAAACGTTGGTCATTGTTCTTTCTAATATAATTGTGTTCTAACTAGACTAAACTTAAATGAGCTTTAAAGGACTAGTAATACTTATTCCCTTTAGCTTGTTTGGGCTTTTTCTGTAGAAATAAAAGCTGTAACAATAATTTATAAAACACAAATAATTACCCTTCAAACAGAATATTGTGAATATTGTAGATAAATTCAAAATTCAAAAAAAATCGAAAATGATAACAGCCAAAATATGTAGTGCATATTTTCAGTGTTAATAGAAACACATTATTTAGAATCAGACCTGTTGGTTAAATGATATAAGAGGAACTGATTACACCAATGATACCTTTCTCATAGTATATTGCTGAACTGTACTGGCAAAAACAACCTTTCACTGATACCTCTGTATTAATGTTGTTTTAGGAATTCATTAGTTCGGACAGACATACTGCCTGAAATAGATAAAGTACAATCAATTCTTGAAAAAAATGTCTTAATCGAAAACTTGGTTTACTGCTAACATTTATTTTTTATTTGTATTTTAGCAACAAGTGGAAACCCGTACCAGTTTACTAACTCCTACCCAGGAGGTTAGTAATGTTTTCTAGCATATCATGCATATGGTGCCATGTGTTTGCTTGCATAAGCTACCATGCTTATTGAAATAATTAATACTTAATTTATTGTCACTAAGTATCTTAGCTCGCGTCGTCTTTCATAAAAATAAGATCAGTTCCAGATATGTTGCCAATCTTCAAATAGGAAGTGATGTATGATACCAATGGATCGTACTCATAAATAAATTCTAGGAAAATGCCAGAATTGTTCATATTACATTAATTGAAAAGTGGTGTGCCGAGGGGGAAGCAACTCAGTTTCATATTTGAAGCCTTGTGTGTTTTACAGGTAAGCATCTACTGCAATATAGGTCATCCACATGTGATAACAGTATGTGACGACAAAGCAAAAAGAACTATTTTTTATTGGTGAATGCCGAGCATTATTGAATTTCTAAAGTTTGATAGGATTTTCTGGTTTAGCTCACATTCATTGGTTTTGTTGCCTAAAAAGCACAATATCGTTAACAATTTTAAGAATTGATTCGAATACATTTTCATAAAACTAGCTAACACAATACCCTTTCAAATGTCAATCAAAGGCTCACAAAGTGTAGACACATATGTAGACAAATGCAACAGTACTCGTATTATTGCTTACTATCGGCGTAAACTATATTTTTTCTCAAAATTTAACACTTTTTGAACAATTTATTGCTTCATGTCTAAGCAGTTTGAGTAGACCTTATTATAATTTGCTGATAAAGTTCTCCAATTACTTGTTTTTGTCAATGCAATAGATTTGTCTACATTTGTATTTCTCCTGCATAGTGAAATCTCTTTTGAGTGTTTAAGGTAGTACGGGAGTTTAAAATTGCGCATCATTTTTGTGAGTTTGATTTAAAAATGGAATTCAATATGGGGACATTGCCGCAACCATTTTCAATGTCTTATAAAAGTTACATTTGATGAAATATGCCACTTTTATTAAGTAACCACGCAAAATATTGAACCTTTCAGCTAACTCCTGTTCCATTAAGGGGAGATGATTTGTATAGAATTAATAGGGAAAAAATGAGTTTTTGCAATTTATTCAAAAATAAGTTCGGTGACCCCCAAATTGTTTTCATGGAAATTGAAGGACAGTATATAAGTTATAAATTTACCAAATTTTAAAAAAAAATCTATCTGATGTAACTAAAATAATTTAAAATTGTGTTAAAATTCGCTAATTTTCCCTATTATTTCAACCAAAATAGCAGATTTTTTACATTTCATATTTCATTCTTATATGGCCGGAGACCCCTTAATTTTATTTTATTTTTTGTATGCTCTAATAACAAAGGGTAAATCATGAAAAAATCAGAGAATTCTATCTGACAGAATTTAAGACCCCCGTACCACCTTAATTGTCATTATACCAGACAGAAACTGAAATAGAAAGATTACAGGAAGCACCTAAATGACCCAAAAATCACAATCACTTGCCACAATCCACAAACGAACTGCACAACAAAAACAACAAAAAGAGACAAAAGAAAAACGCAAACAACGAAAGGAACTCGGGATATGGGGACTTGATACCAACACGAGCAAAAGCTTTGGAAACTTTAAATCCGTTTATTGACCTAAACCTCCCATTTCCCTATCCGGTTTGCCTATAGTATAGTTAATATACATTTAAGAATAAAACCCAATAAAGTTAGACTACTAACTCCATGACCACTATACACAATTCTCTCCGTTGGTCTCCAATAGTATGTTTAAGTTCACACTACAATGATTTAAGCTGACAGCACACATGTATTCTATATTTATTTTCCTTTTTAGGATATACTTACAGAAGAACATACAGATATAACAATGCAGATAATATCTGGCCATTTGTTCTTATGGCTGATAATATGTAAAGACTTTCCTAATTTCACTCTGCATTAACTGATTGATAATACAAGTGATAAATTGATAAAAAAAATTATTATTTTTGTTTTTGATTCAAGTAATAAGTATTTTATTTTAATATATGACATATTTTCTGAATTTCAATTAAAAAAACACAATCTTACATCTTTTTTAATAGTTTTCTCACCTAATCAAATCAATGGGATAAAAAAAGAAATAACAGATAACATATCTACAATAGCTGAAAATTACAGTTACATGCTACAATTTGCTAAGGAAAAACACATAAAAACACAAATTAGACATCAGACAAACGTAAACAACGATAGGAACTCGAGACAGCCGGACTTGGTACCGGCACTAGCAAAAGCCAGTGGTAGGGTTAAACTGGTTTATGGGTACCCAAACCTCCACTTTATCTGTCCGATGTTCTTATAGAAAAATAGATACGAACAAAATCAAATACAGCAGACTACTAACTCCGTGACCACAATCTGGGTAGGAGAGAAAAAGACAATACGAAATTTTTAAAGATGGATCAAGGGGTGCTCGCCGCTAATCCTGTCGGCTAGCAAAACAAGCCTGGTCTGCTGGTAGGACACTGTCGCACTACGGAAGAAATTCAAACTCAAAACTTCCCGAATGGTTTGGACAGGAATCATCATAAATTTTAGTAGACATCAGCAGTGTCAGTGAGAGGCCAGTATGTGTATCAAATTATCAGGTCACTAGATCTCAAAGCTAATTTAATTGATGCAAGCAAAATATCTTGTCGATATCCCGTATTACGTAAAGGATGTAAGTTTCGTCTTAACTTTTCTGGATCCTTAATCAGTTTCTGGCATTTTATAATATTTCCGTAAAACCGAGGATTAGAAATGCCTATGGAAATAAGCTGTTTGCGAGTAACGCCATATTTAGATAACAAATGTTAACATCTATTATAAAACTTCTAAAATGTATTCCAAAACTTATGAAAAGGTATGGAAAATAATACTAAATGACATGAAACGATGTTTCTGATAAGAGCGGTCACATAAATTGTACAGAAGTCTCGACTTTTTTAGATGGGTGAACAGTTAGAAAACTATTGAACTTTTTTTATCATTTCGTCCTCCTGATCATTACTGTTGTACGCAATACTGTACAAAGCATTGATGAGGTATAGTACAAATAAATTGAGGGTATTATTGCAGTATTCGTTACCATTACACTTAAGATAAAAAGAGCATACTCACTTTGATAGTATGAAAAGTAAAATAGCATGCATTTGCCTATATCTGCTTTTTCAAGTAGTAATCAAAAGTTTTTGTTCCAGTTGTACAATCCATCCTTGCAATGTTTTCTACTTTATTGTTTGAGTTCGAATCTCACTTTCTTTTATAAACTTATTCTCGTCCTCGTATCGCTGAAGTATTGCTCATTTGAAATTACAATCCACGCAAATATCGACATGGAATCAAGGCTAGCTAAAGTTCAGATATTTCAATACTATGGTAGTAAACTCTTTTATTTGATTTGATCTGCACTGAAGAGAAATAGTTGTCAAAATGGCCATATGCAGAAACTAAAATCACAGCAATTTTGGTATTTTACTATTAAAATTTTACTAGGACCATGTAACGATACTTTTGCTCGATAATTTATATTTGTTGACGACCCTGTATCCATGACCAAAAGAGAAGGTACCTGGATGTAGCGTTGTTCGACATTTAACAGGTGAATCAAGCTGATACAGATACAACGGACCGTCTTAAACTTACTACGATGTATGAGTGTCTGCTCATTTTTGAAGACCTCGTGGCGCCTGAAAGATGAAGAACAACAACAAAAGCATACCATTTACTTAATCTGACTATGCATTTGCAGGGACGTAAATTTATTTCATATTCCTTCATATTTTTTTCACTACTGGTTTAATTCTAATGTCTGGTTGATTTCTAGTTCGCCTGGGTACAAGGCCATATTTAGAATGACTCGTGATGTGTAGTCTGTAGGTAAACCTAGTTCTTTAAACTTGTATCGCTCTATCTAATCAAATGCCTAGTTTGTAACTGTTTTAGGATGATTTTATACAAATAACAGGGTGATACCTGTAAATTTTTACTATAACGGTAAATTTCTCCCCTGCCTATGCGGGAAAATTGGACTATTTAAAGTTTAGAAAATTCAGCTTAGGAGTTTTCCTTCCTTTCTTCTGATTTTTACATTAATTCAATGCTAATATTTTTTTTCCTCTTTAACTTTAAACGTTGTTGTAACCGAGATATGACTTGTCAAATAATCTGTTATCAAGTTCAGAATGCAACATTTATTTTCCAAACAACGTTTCATGGAGGTCAAAGGTTAAAAGCCTTTGGAAAGCTAAATAACCATCAAACAGGCTGTAGAGCATGAATGAATGCAAAAAGAACAGTAAAATATCCTATAATAGACAGTTCCATGAAACATTATCCCATACGGATTCAAGTATTGCAAACAGCTAAATCGAATTTTGAAAAGATATATCGAATGTGATGCAAAAGAATTCGAAACAGTGTGTCGTCTCTGTTGTTCGATGTATGACAGAAATAACCGGATCAAGCTTGATATGCAGGTTTTGCAGAACTAGCATTTAGTGCAGTGACGGTATTGATTTATCTATTTTTCAATTCTGATACAACCGTCTAGCTGGAAAATTAAATAAAAGTGACAACAAAACAAAGGGAGAGACCAGTAAGGAAAATCCGTATAACATACGACAGAATGAAGGGAACACAACCCAACACAGAACATTTTTGGCAAGCCGTCATATTCCCGATATGATCGAAAATAACGACATTTTCGACAAATACCAGGGAAGAAAGTATACTAACAAATCATTACAGAAAGTCAGATTCGTCAAAGCTTATCTAAAATGCTAAGAATTTATAGAAAAAAAAACGATCCAATAAAGTAAAGTCCTCTTTTATAGATTGGAACTTTGCATTGATGATACATCGAAATTACAATGTACAAAGCTGTCTCATTAAGTTACTTGAATATAATAAATGGCAAAGTGATCGCATTTGACAATTTTTTAATAATTTCTCCTAGCAAATTTGTGCTGATATTTTCTGAATGTACAATACATTTCAAATAAAAATCGAAGCAACAACAAAAAACATAAATCCAGAATACATGGCAGTATAAGGATCACACACAAACAGAATGTAAATACAGACGAAACAAATTAGTCGGTTTATGGTGTTACAAATGTTTAATTTGAGCTGCATTGAAAGGAAATAAATGGTCAAAATGACCATATACAGAAGCTAATTTACAGTAGCGTCGGGATTTGTTATAGTAAATAATACAAACGTCATAAAATACAGCACTTTACAGTCTGGAAGTCACGTATATTACAAACATCAAAGTCAATGGTGACAGTGAGAATAAGTAAGAACAAAGATATATGAGATATCAGCAAAAATTCAAAATAAAAATAAAGAATAAAACAATATGGAGTAAATGTATATGGGAAAAAGTCTCTACAAATACATCACAGAACTAACCAATGGAACAACGCTTGTATTGTATTTCATCTTGCAAGTTACGATCAGGCTTTCACAATGGGCTTAGCTAATAAGAACAAATAAAGAGTTATGGAGTAAATGTACATGGGACAAAATCCCTATAAATACATGGTAAGATTAAGCAAATGGAACAACGCTTTCATTGTTGTTCTTCGTCTTGAAGTCACCATGAGGCCTTCAACAAAGAGCAAAAACTCCTACCCCATAGTAAGCTCAAGACGGCCCCTAGCACCGGTTTGAGCGGAATTCAATTGCTAAATGTTGAACAACGCTACATCTATTATCCCTTTTGTCATAGATGCGGGGTCGTCAACAAGCATAATATATCGGGCAAAATAATCTTACAAACACTGTCATCCGTTTCCCGACAGATGGACCAATAGACAATACAACATGTAAACGATCACAGGACACTCACTGAGTAAATTTTGAGAATACTTGGCAAGTTAAATCGGGAAATGTGGGCAATTTATGTACAGATGCCAAGAAAAATAGTTTAATTCTTTCAAAACAAAAAAGAGAAAATGTTGTATTTTGATAGTGTGTTCATATGAGAAATTCTCACATAAACAAGTACACCAAAACTGACAAAATAAAAAGAGCATACACTTCAAGCACAAAGTCTTTACTGGTCATGGATGCGGAATCGTCAACAACGAATCATTCAACTTGCAAAGTCAACAACGAATCATTCAACTTGCAAAGTCCTCATACCATTACTGTCATTCGATTTGTTACCAGACAAATACACAAGTGTTTCAATCTAGAGGACAATACAACATATAGAAATACACTGGGAACTCATCAAGTAAATTGTAAAATATAAAACAGTGAGATGTGAGCACTATGTACAGGTGATCCAATAACGTTCGGAAATTCCAAACAAATAAACAAAATAAAGTGCCAAAATTTGTATAATAGTATGTCGATTAGATTATAAATAGAGGGCATACATCTCTCGCATGGGAAATCTTTTTACGGACTTTATTCTGCAGAAAGACAAACTTCATTTTTAGATACGGAATAAGTGCACAGGAGACAGTATCTACAAATACATTGTAGAACCAAATAATGAATTAACACGTTTGTTGTTGTTGTTTTTTTTTTCATCTTGAAGTCACCATGAGGCTTTCAATAATAAACTCTGTTTTTACCTCATGGTAATTTCAAGATGGTCCTCAGCAACATTCAAAACTAAACGTAATATCTTTCAATGATTTCATGGTGAAGGCAATAGAATTTGAAAGGGATGAAAAAGAACAAAGGCAGAATATACCGTAACTTCACAGCTTTTGGAGCAGTGGTTTTCCTCATTTTGGAATAACGACAGGAACTAAATATTGGTAATTACAAAAATTGAAGTACAAAAACATGGCCAAACCGAACAAATAGAAAAACAATGATGTTACACAGCAAGAAAACGCACACATAAAAACACATCATTCAAATCCAAGGCGCTCACAGTGTGAACTTCCATAAAACTGAGAGAGACATCGGGTGCTCAGGGAAGGTAAGCATATCCTGTTCTTCAAATTGCAGCCTTCACAACGTTACTGAGGCATACAAGGTTTTGAAATATCTTATTGGTAGCTGATTGTTTAACGTCATTTTCTAAACCTCAGACAAAACCAATAAAAATCCATGGTATATGTTACTTAAGTACCGAGGAAAAACAAAATTAACTAAGTATGTAAATCTTTTTAGTATTCGGACAATAACCGGGACATATCAGTACCGTTAACATAAGAAACAAAGACAAAACTAAAATGTTACAGTATGATATACAAAAAACTAAAGCACTTACAGTGTGAACTCCAATAAAAGCCGTGAGTGACATCAGGTGATTCGGAAGGGTACGCATGGTCTGTTCTATTCATGCTGTCAGTAAGTCAATCTAGGATCAAGTCAAATTCGTTACGGTGAAATCCGGGAATACTTGGATCTAGCTGAAAACATCTGTTTTGCGACACTGAGAAATGATTACGTTCAATGATGTTTAGTGACAACCATAGAATTTCTTGAGGGATGAAAGTAACATGGGCTGAATAAATCCTTTACTTATCAGCTTTGTTTGTTTGTTCTTTTTTTTTTCTTTTTTTTTCTATTGAAAAAATCAGTGTACAAACTACAGAAAAAAGAATATATCTTGTCTAGGCAGTCTTTTTTTCTATCTTCACTATTCTTACGGTTGCCAGCCCGAGACAGCGCTGTTTTCCTTTTTTGAAAGGCTGAACATATCCCTTACTTTGCTGCTTTTGGAGTCTTTTGGAAGGTAGCCTTTGTATACTAACATATCCCTTACTTTGCTGCTTTTTGGAGTCTTTTGGAAGGTAGCCTTTGTATACTAGTATTGAAAGCATCGGTCTTATGGTTAGTTGTTCCTTTTCAGCTTTAAATGATTTGATACGATCTGCACTGAAGATAAATGAAAATTCGAAAAGTCAATCGACATAAACTAAATTTACAAAAACTTTTGTATTATTTATCATCGAACAGATAGTCAAATCCAAAAAGGTAGCAACACAAAGACTTCAAAAAGAAAACATTTTTCATTTTCAAAAAAGTAGATAAAGATGCAATTTCCCGCGTTTTCTGTAAGCATAATAATCTTTTTTGTTCTATCTCAAGATTCATATTCTGTGTACAGCAATGGTATAAATGTGCCATGACCATCTTAATTATTATTAAAAAAAAAGTGTTGAAAAGAAATTATACTTTCAATGGCATGACGAAAGACAAAAAGCATTGATCATAAATTTATGAGCAGAAAAATTAGCGTTTCAAAAATGTTTTTGTCAAACTGAAAACCTTTTTAAGAAGGTTAAAGCTAATGTCACAATTAGCCTATCTTACTTATGTGTTGAAATGGGACAGGCTTATCGATTTATAATATCTAGCCAAGTCTTTGAAATAGCCTTTTTAATTTTGGATAATCCTGATATCCAGTTATGTGTATTTTTCAGTTTAGTTAGTATTGTTTCCTCTGATAACAGACCCTGGTCATCAAATATATCATTGACATCAATAATGCCGCTTTCAATCCAAGCTTTGAAAAATAAACTTTTTCCTTTAAATAAAATGAATTGGTTAACCCAAATCAACTGCTTTCTTATTTCTAAAACAAATACTGGGGCTTTTAAATTCATTTTATTTTTTATACTAGTCCAAGTTTCTATATTGACTTAAATTATATAAAATTCTGGTATTTGATTCCATACTGTTTTATCTATAAAATGTTTACTGTTAAGATTTGTTTTTACCAGTGGCAGATTTTGTCCTAGTTTGTTTATATAGAGTTTAGGTATTAAAGTCCAATTTGCATCATCAGTTTCTAGCAATCTCTTAAGCCATTTAATATTAATCGATTTAATATAGGCATCTATATCTATCATTTTAATTCCCCCTTGTAAATAATCTTTTGCTACTATAGAACGTTTTATTTTGTCTTTTTTCCCATCCCATATATATTTGTAAATAATATTCTTAAATATTTGTAAGGACTGCTTATGTACTGTAGTACTAGTCACAATGTAAGTTAAATTTGGTCACAACAAGGCTTTTACTATTAATATTCTACCAATTAATGTAAGTTTTCTTTTTTCCCAAGTTTTAACTAATTTTGATGTTTTTTCTATTATATTTTTTCCCAAATGAGCTTTTGACATTTTTCTTTATTTTGTCCAAAATATATGCCTAAGCTTTTGGTTGGCTTGTCTGTCCAATTTATGTTTTCAAGTTTGTCTTTACTAGTTTTTAGTTTCCCTAGCCAAATTCCATCTGTTTTATTTCGAATAAGTTTCAATCCCCAATAGCTGCCAAATTGTTCTATTATGTTTATAGCTAGGCCGATATCTTGACGAGAATGCAGAAATAATATTGTATCATCTGCAGTTTGACATATTTTAAATGTTCCACTTTAACCGTTGAGGGTTATTTTAATACCTTTTAGATTTTGTCTTCTCTGAGTTTGGTGGCCATAATTTCGACAGCTATAACAAAAATTAAAGAGGAGCAGGGGCACCCCTGCCTAATGCCACGAAAAGCCCTAAAGGGACCAGATATCCACCCGATGTTTACAATACAGCTTTTGATATCAATGTACATAGTTTTCACCAATGTATGGAATTGTTTTTAAACCCGAAATTTTTCAATGCTTCTATTATAAAATCCTATTCCAATGAGTCGAAAGCTTTGCTGAAATCTAAAAATAGTATTATCCCGTTAAACTTTTTTTTTCTTTTTGTTTATTTTTTTCTTTTCTTTTTTTTTTTTTTTTTTTTTTTTTTTTTTTTTTTTTTTTTTTGGAGTTGTCAATGAGATCTTGTATCTGTTTAGTATTAGAACCAATATATCTATTATTGATGTTGATTTATAATTGATGACAGAACTTGTTTTAGTCTTTGAGCTAAGATATAAGCTAAGATTTTTGTATCTGTATTGAGCAGAGTAATTGGTCTGTAATTATCTACTAACAGAGGGTATTTTTTGTATAGTAATGAAATAGCACCAATTTTTGTTAGTAAGTCATTTCCCCTTTTTCGTTGCGTTTATTGAACACTTGAATTAAAATGTATTAAAATTTTCTATAGAATTCGACTGTAATTCCATTAAATCCTTTATTTAGTTTCATTTTAGAAACAGCATTTTTACATTCTTTTAAGTTAATTTTTCCTTCACATTTATTGCTTTCGGTTTCCTGTAACAACGGCAGTAGAATACCGAAGGAACAAGGGAAGCGATGACTACATAAATCAAAGTCCAAATGTAATTGTTTTAGTAATCTTTGTTTTCTTTATGTACTTAATTATATCATCTTTATATGGATCAGAGCTAGTATACAGTTTTTCGTAATAATCAACCTCCAGATCTAGTATTTCATGTTGATTTTTGGTTGTGGAGCCATTAGAATCATAAAGTTCATTAATTTCTTTTTTTGTTTTTGGTTTGACGTGCTTTTTCTTAACCCAGAAAATAGGCATTATATTTTCTCCTTCCTCAAACCACTAAACTCGATACCTTATTTGCTGCCCTTTGATTTTTTCTTTGTATAGATTACCTAATTCATCGCCTATTTTTGTTATTTTATCTTTTAAATTTAGATTTATTTCTTTTGTTTTGTCCGATATTTGATTTAAAGTATCAAGTATCAAAAATTAATTATAAGCGAATATACTTAAGGTGCTATTCCAAGAAATTCACCTTATGATTTGACTACCGACTTTGACATTTTCCCGGATGACTCACACACAGTGTGACGGGTGCTGTTAACAGAGCAGGACATGCTTACACTTCCGGAGCACCTGATGTCACTCTCAGTTTCACTGAAGTTCACACTGTGAGTGCGTTTGTTTGAATGTTGTAATTTCTATTTTTGTGCATCGTATCTGCTTAATGTCATTGTTTTCTGTGTCTAACGTCATCGTTTTATGTGTTCTCGTTTTGGCCATTTCTTTGGACTTCGATTTTTGTAAATTTCAATCCTTTGTTCCTTCGGTATTCTACTGCTGTTGTCTTATACTCTCAATTATTGATATAACTTTTCTATGAGGTGGTTTTTTCACATTTCATGAAATTTATTACATTGCTACAAGTAGCTACAGAATTTAGAACATTATTATTTGGGTAAAGAGGTGGTTGTAAACTTTCATGCAGGTCACGTCTATTTTAAGTAAATATATAAGATCATGGCTAAACAGTTATTAATTACTAACGTCTAAGATGTTTGCTGTAGGACTGTCCATTTTGTACTTATCTTTGAAGTTTACAAAATAGTTGTAGGGTACAGGGAATAGTGGTATATAGTCATATAAGGCACGAAGTCGTAAACAAATAGATCACTGAAGTTGGACAAGGTAAGGTCTATATTTTGATCGTGTTTTTTTCCTTCATCATAGCAACACAAGTCGAATTCTAAATACATGAACAAAAACAAGTCAAAGACATTGATTACATTTTACTCATGGTGACTTATTTAATGTCGTCGTATTCATTTTTCTGAACTTATTAAATGACTCAATAATAAGCAATTAAATTCATAAAATGATATTATGTTTAATTTTGATTAGTGAACGTTAAATTATTATTTGTCATTTTTGTCCCCTTTTTAACAGTAAATTCCATTTCAAATGAGAACAGAAATGATTTTGGTTTTGTCGTTTTATCTGTTGCTGATTATTTAAGCATATTCCAATTTTTATCCCAACTTCAACATTTATTTGTATTCAAACGTACAGATATTTTAAAAGGGATTTGTAACAACCCGGTTTGTAAAAAAACGCACTTCGTAATAAAAAAAATTAAATCTTTCAAATATTTTCTCTTTTATACAAGGTATATAATTTAGCATTACCGAACATGAATATATGCAAAACTATTCATTTCTCATGGATTTTGGTTATTTTGTTTAGCAGAGAATTTTATTGCAAACTGGGTTGAGTGACCCAACCCACTTTGTAATAAACAAAAAACCATAATGTAATAACCTACTTTGCAATAAAAAAAAATAAATTGAAAAATTAAAAATTAAAAACCTAATTTTTTATATATCATGTACTATATTAGACATTTTTTGAAGATAGAAACCGGAAAATATTAATCATTCACTCTTTTTACTTAGTTGTCCATTCTGTAAATTGTAGTACTTACTTTCATTATTTCAACCCACACTGAACTAGGTTTTGATCTCAGCATTTTGAGGTTTTAGTCATAAAATTTGCAAAAATTTGAAGTTACCCACTAACGATAACAGAAATACCCTATGATGTATGAAACAACATAATACCGAAGTTGGTGTTAATTTGAATTCCGTATGTGCGTATTTCGACACCATATGTCTCCTCAATGCAGATAAAATCAAAATAATGGAAATGAAAGTGCCTTCATACGAGAAATATTTTTTGTTGTTGAAAATGCTAATTCGGGAAGATCAACTCATGTATATTTACGCAATATCCCTTTATTTGTTGATATATTAAAGGGGTCTATTTTGCAACAGATTCGTTATAAATGTATCTATAAGTGGTATTCAAGGATCTAGCCTGTTTAATTTGATGATCAAATTAAATTGTTTTCCTGGATAAAAGGGCAATGTGTCTCGTTTACATCGTTCATGCAAACAATGTGATATGCTTTAAAAGACAGTTAGTATTTTTTTTTCTTATTTTGTCATTTTCTTCCTATTGCGAATTTTGAATTCATTTGGCGATGTCCTATGTAATCTTAATGGAATTTGGTATAATGAACTGCCCCAACGCACATCCAATGGTAATTATTTAAGATAGACTTTGATTTGCTCAAAAAGTAAAAAAGTGCAACGAACACTTCTTGAAAAAAAAACAACTAAGATACATTAATTAACTCCAGTTGATATAAGTTCAAATGGGGTATGTGATTTTTTTATTTTTCAATTTCAAACAACCGAAGATCACAAAACGAATAGAATATGTATTCAAACATTTTGGAGACTTTCAGCATGAAAGACACTAAAAATGATACAATAATACCGAAAGCACTGTTAAAGAATATCCATTTTAGCTTTTTTGATATTTTCTTCACTTAAGGTATTATGAATTCCTCAAATATCGAACAAACCTAAAAAAATCTTAACAAAAGTGGTATATATTTAACTTGTCTATATTCATTTACTTGTTGGTTTGTTGCTGAACAAAGGTTTAGGGTAACTTACATTTTTTTTAAAAACACATTATTAACTGTAATCAAGATCTTAGCACGACATACACAGCAAACCTGCTCTTTTTCTATCCAGTTTCAAAACAACAGCAGTAGAATACCGAAGGAACAAAGCACAAGATTACATAAATCAAAGTCCAGAGACAAGGCAACAGCAAGAACACCAGAAGACGAAAGACCAAAGACACTACATGCCCGCGAAACACACAAACACTACATATGCAACACAAAAACTAAAGCACTAACAGTGGGACTTCAAACAGTGACATCAGGTGCTCCGGAAGGGTAAGCATATTGCATAACTATTGTTATTCTATTTCAGAATGTACTCACAACATTGTATTGGAGTGTTGTTGCTACTTTGTGTAGTGAATATTGCACTTTCGGCAATTATACAAAGTAAGTAATCAACAGGAACTTGTATCCCTCGACATTAGAAACATGATGAAACCATTACAATGTTTCTTTAATTAACCTTTTGGCATTTGAATACTTTGGTCTTCAAACTCAACTCCTTGGATAATTGTTCTTCTGTAATTAACACAAATGTATTTTTAGTCTTACCATGCACACCTTTTAACAGAATCAAACTCAATACTCATTCATATTTACCTCCTGATATTTGTAAATAGATTATTACATGTTGATGAATTTATGATAATAATTGTAATCTAGTGAATTGCTTATCTATTGTTGGATCCGTGTTGTTCATTTTTGTGTTTCTTTTTTTTTCTTTTTCTGTGACGCACTAATGTAATGTCTTTGTGTTTGCCATTGTCTTGTCTATGAATTATTCTTTTTAGACCGACGGTTCGGTTCTCACTTGTGTTGAATTAAAATTGTAAACTTTTTTTTATTTTAACTTCAGGTAACTCACTTCCAGTACACGAAGAAGTAGTGTCTGTACCAAGCTCAGGTAAGGCAATGGTCATAAAACAGCTGAAACATGTCAAGTTCCATATTTTGAAGACTAAATTTTACCATCTCTTTATTTATTTGTTTTAATTATTTTCTTTTGTTTTCGTTTTTTTTGTGTGTGTGTGTGTGTCTTTTTTTGTTTCAATACGTGTCTTTGTTATACTGCCCGTTTTAATGGATGTTATGGTCATGCGTGACCTAGTAAAAAAGCGTTACATTTCAAATTGTAAAATTATTTAATTAGTTTTATGATAGCGAGTGACTTCAAAAATTTTAGAATATAAAAAATCTAAATATAATGACCTTTCATATGAAGACTGGTATGATTTCAAATTAGGATTAAAGTCTGAAATTGGAACGGTCTACGTCTATATACTCTTGATTATACTTCATTATTCAGTAATTAAAGATGAACTAGCTACAACACATAGTTACAAGATCAAGATGTACAGTTTCACTGACTTGAATTCAAATTAAGGCAGTGTATAGGGGCCGCCCTGAATTTATTGTGTGTTATGAGTAAATCTGATTATTGAAGACTTCATTGTGACTTTAGAATGAAAAACAACAATAAAAGCGTCGTCCCAATGCATGTTTTACCGTGTATTTTACAGACTGGTTTATGTGCATTTACTGCATAGTCTTTATGTTAAGTTAACTAAAATACTCAACCTTGTATCTGTCAAATACTTATTGTCATGTTTTTTTATCTTTGTACTTGTCAGGTTTCTGTTTGTGTAACAGACTTATTGCCATATTTTATAATTTTCTCTCCCCTGTCATTTTGCTGCGGTGTTTGTTATTCAATTACAATTATTATTGTATTATATCTAGGTTCAACTAACACTATTTATCCTCATGGATTACCAGGATGGATTCCACCAGGTATATATTTTTACAAACTGTCAAAGGCTCTAAAGAAAAAAAATTGAGGGTTTTATGATTGCTGAAGAAAAACAATTATTTCCATTTTTGTGTAACAATGAAATGCAATATATGCAATCTTCAATAATTTGAGTTATGGGGCCTACTTTTTTTCTAAAATATTACTTCAATTTTGGTCAGAGACGGTCATCAAGATGTTTTCTCACGTATGATGTAATTTTACTCAATATCTTCATTTGATTCTTAGTTGACATTTCCGAAAAATGCATGGATAGAATGACAGATATAGAGCAAATTGGTGATTATGATTTCTCTTTAAATTTTAATTCTACATTACAGGATACAGCTATCATAGAAGAGTTCGTAAGTATATAAAATTGTTGAATGATAATTGGCAAAAGTTATGATAATAAATAAAGATGTAGTTTTGAAATAAGCTTCCAAAACATAACGTAAAGATCTTCATATTTATTAATCTCTACCGAAACATATAAAGTTCAATGAATTATTAAATTATACATTTGAAACAGTCCATTTGAAACAAAACGTTTGCCTAAAACTTTCTCATAGCAAATACAATTGGACAACATGGAAAAGAAAGGTTAATACAGCAAAGTAGGGCTGATTCGGAAAAGAAGGGTCAATGCATAAAGGTAGGGACAATACAGGATAAATCACTTCCTGTTGTGAACTACTACGGGTGTCATAGATTGAATGTTTTCAAATTGGACCTGTATTATGTCCTCTAAGTGTTGCATTTGCTTCGAAAAAGAAAGAATTTGTCCGAAGCAATACGGTTATCCCGAAACCAATACGACTATCCTTTGATAAAAAAACAAGTTCAATATGAAATCATCTTCAGTTTTATTCTACAACACTATATTTCAAGATGAAATTGAAATACAAATTTAGTTTCTCTTATACTAAAATCGATTTTGAGTTAAGATTGAATAAAACATTAAAGTTACAGCCCATGTAGGACAAATACATTAAACAAGGATATCATTGGAGTCGAAATCCACATAAGATTATCAAAACACTCCAATATTGTAAAGGAATAATTGCAGTATTAGCAAGTTATACCATTTTCTAATCACTTAATGATAATAATAATGATAATTTTTTTAAAAAGTTTTAATTTGAATATGATTGTAATGCACTTAACTACTATTTTAGGTGTAAGTGGAAACCCGTATTGGAACTACCCAGGAGGTAAAGTATCTTAGTAGATGTTCAATGCTCTTTTATAACGTTAAACAATAAAGACTGAAATTCGACATTGCAACAAAAAAGATGACAGTCAACAATGCAACCATGGACACTATCATACTGTTCGGAAATAACAGAGTAATAACAACAAAATCGATAAAGTTTAACTTCAATAAAGTTTGATAAAAGCATTGAAGTCAGACAAAAAGCAAAATGAATAAATGTCAACACCCGTTACAATTAAAATTAAAATTACATACTCGGTACAACAGTTGTTTAAAATTAACACTGGGGCCGAAGTGCGTATTGAGAATTTCCTTCTTTATGTTAATGGCATTTAATTTCTATAGATGCAACGCGATTAAATGCCTTATTTAAGTCAAAAACAAATTGACCGCTAAAGGGGAACATTGACGCAAATAAGTCACTTAATCAAGTCAAATCTATAGAAATTAAAAGCCATTCACGTAAATAAAGAAATTGTCGATACGCACTTCGACCCCAGTGATTAACTTCTGTTCGTCGTTCCGGAATATACTGATTTTTTTCACCCATGACTGTGATACTCATTCCGGAGCAGCTAAAGTCAATCCTGGTTTTCAATGGAAATTCGTTCTATGAGTGCCTGATTTCTTTAAGTCGTCTTTTTATTTTCGTGCATTGTGGCTGTCTCACGTCCTTGTTTTATCTTTGTTTTTCTATGTCGCTATATCTTTGGACTTCGATTTTTGTGATCATCACTGTCATTGTTCCTTCGGTATTTTACCGCCGTTGTATGTTACTTGTATAAAGCATGGCTTACTAAATTATTGATGTGGGCCTTAAATACAAATGTTTGGAAGAATTGAAGGCCTCATTGTGATTTTAAGATGAAGAACAACAACAAAAGCGTTTTTCCTTTGCTTGATTTTACCATGTATTTGCAGAGACTTTTTCTCATGTGCATTCACTCCATATCCTTTCATTCACCACATATTTAATTGAAACACCGAAAGACCTTGACAAAAGAATCAAATTATCAGCTGCGAAATGAAATATAAAGTTCGAGAAATAAATATTGGCGGTGAAATGAGTCTAACACACCGTGAACATTATTCCCTGTGACACTTGCAAAGCTAAATCAAGTTCAGTGTCTCAAAGGCCTTGTCCAGATTTCTTAGATAAAAAAGAAATACAGAACTTGACAAAAAAACTCTTACCACGTTAGGTAGCAGAACAAAAACATTGAAATCTCATGATCCATCTGAAGAAAAACTCCGATCCGAGAATGACATGGACCAGTTAATTTATAGTAGGAAGCAGGGATATGTACGTCGACATTTAAATGGACATGTGAAAAAAAATTATAAACTTTCATAGTATTGCCGTAACCTACTTTGATATTAATATTTAATTCTGCAATTTTTTATACGAGTCATAGGATGTCATTTTTTATACTACATATTAAAAACTTTATGCCGAAGTTACTATAAATTTCTTTATGCAGATCGCAGAACATAGTATTTCAAAAGTATATCTTATCTCGTATATTTTCCTATTTGTGTGGTAAGTACCATCACTTGAGGAAAATGAAACAATTTGAGAAATAAAACCTCAAAAGGATCAAATTTTATTTTCAGGATACGTCTACAGGAGAAGGATTCGTAAGTATCTTAGAAAATAAAAACAAAATATATTTAAACGCCATTTGATCTATCCATAAATCAAATCAAAAACATATTATAGGTAGCTTCTACATTCTTACAGCCTTGTAATTTTCCATATGCTAAACACAAAATCAAAAACATTTTTATTTCATTTTTTACAAAACTGCAATTTGATCAGTGTCATTATTCTCTTTTTTTTAAAATATTTTATGCTATGACTCAGACCAGTAAGCCGAAAACATGACTGAATATCTAATACTAGGTGAACTGTAGATTTCTTGTATTTAAATGTACAAAATGCTAAGTAAGATTTGTCTAAAGGAATATAAATATATCAATTCCTTAGTTGCTCAATTTACTGTTAAGAGCATAAAAAACTTAACAACATACTTTTTGATAAAAAAAAAAGTAATGCTTCTTGTGCTTTTGTCGGGAAACGGATGACAGTGATTGTAAAGCACTTTGCCAGTTTAATTAATATTTAATTAATATTAATTAATATTTGTTTACATCCCCGCATCCATGACCAGGGAAGACATGGATGTAGTGTTGGTCGACAATTAGCAAAGAATTCTGCTGTAACCGGTGCTAGTGGCCGTTTTGAACTAACTATGAGGTATGAGCAAAGTCCATTGTTGAAGGCCTCATGGTGACATCAAGATGAAGAACAACAATAAAAGCGTTGTTCCTTTGCTTGTTTTACCATGCATTTGTAGAGACTTTGTCTCATGTACATTTACTTCATATCCTTTCATTCACCATTTACGACTGGAGTTTGTCTCTCCTGCATTGTGGAGTCCGTAAAAAGATTCCCCGTGCTAGAGATTTTTTGCTCTCTATATATTTCAGTTATGGTTAACTTGTTCGTGAGAGAATTTCTCATATTGATATACTATCACACTTTCCAATTTTGGCATTTTTTTTGTAATTTCGAAATGAAATACTGACCACCTGTTTAAAATGCCCACATCTCACTATCTTATAATACCAAGTTTTCTTACAATCGACTTTATGAGTGCCCTGTGTTTGTATATATGTTGTAATCTTCCACTAGCTTAAGACACTAGTGCTTTTGTCGGGAAACGGATGAAAGTTATTGTAAGAGCACTTTGCCAGTTTTATCAATGTTTGTTGACAACCCCGCATCCATGACCAGGAAAGACATGGATGTAGTGTTGGTCGACAATAAGCAAAGAATTCCGCTCAAACCGGTACTAGGGACCGTTTTGAACTTACTATGAGGTATGAGCAAAGCTCATTGTTGAAGGCCTCATCGTGACTTCAAGATGAAGAACAACAATAAAAGCGTTGTTCCTTTGCTTGTTTAACCATGTATTTGTTTAGACTTTGTCTCATGTACATTTACTGACTTTGTCTCATGTACATTTACTCCATATCCTTTCATTCAACTTCTATAACGAAGTGATTGATAAAAAATATTTCTGTTTATGTCTATTAACATTTTTACATTTACGATATGAAATTAAATGTAGAAGACGTTGTACAAAAAAAAACAAGTATCTAATTAGTTACTTTAAATTTGAACCGATTTAAGAGTTCCATAGATTCTAAAAGCAGCAGAGAACATTAATTGATCACTAGACAAAACAACACTTCAAAGACAAACAAAGGTCATAAACTTTATTGCCGCAAATGTCGCACCATCATCTCTCTAGCAATTGCCTAATTCACACAATTACATTAAGGCTTCATGATTTAGCCCAAAAAAATATTTTATTGAATAAACAGTCATCGACAGTGAGGGTTTGTAGAGTTTAAGCATGTCGTTGAAGATTAAACAACGGCAGTAGAATACCGAAGGAACAAAGGGGTGATATTCACAAAAATCGAAGTCCAAAGACAGGGCAAAAACGAGAACACAGAAAACAATGACGTTAGAC
>MJUU01011144.1:125707-144440 GCA_002080025.1 Modiolus philippinarum
ATTTGTAGAGACTTTGTCTCATGTACATTTACTTCATATCCTTTCATTCACCATTTACGACTGGAGTTTGTCTCTCCTGAAGTGTGGAGTCCGTAAAAAGATTCCCCGTGCGAGAGATTTTTTGCTCTCTATATATTTCAGTTATGGTTAACTTGTTCGTGAGAGAATTTCTCATATTGATATACTATTACACTTTCCAATTTTGGCATTTATTTTTGTAATTTCGAAATGAAATACTGACCACTTGTTTAAGGTGTCTCAGTGGTATCATTCCGCCATTTTTGTGTAAAATTTGTTCATTTAGGTTTCATTCATTAAAAAAATTAACAAAATAGTTATTTAAAATGTAAATTAGAGTTCAAAAGTATTTAAATTTATTATTCCTTTTCACTTTTACAACATTTTCATTTCAAAGTGATGAACTAAATCACACAAGCTTTAAATCTGTTGCTGGATTCACAGAACACAAAATTTTAGCAAGGGAGATAATTTGATAAAAGAATTTTACATAGATATCACTAGAGAAATTAACATTTCGCAATTTATCTCTCTTATTTCAACGGTGACCCCCAATTTTTATTTTTTATATGTAAATTATATAATGAGTTCAAAACACATGCAAAGTATAACTAAATCTATAATAGGGTTTTAAAGCTATCCTCCAATATAGTCATTTTCCCTATCATTTCTTTGTAAAATCCTGAAATTTTAAAATTCATATTTTGCACTTAAATGCACGGTGACCCCCAAATTTTATTTTATATTTTGAAAAACAATACAATTATGTTTCTACACAGAAAATTTCACAAAATTCTATAATAGGAAAATAATACCCTGCAGACACCTTAAAATGCCCACATCTCACTATCTTATAATCCCAAGTTTTCTTACAATCGACTTGATGAGTGCCCTGTGTTTGTATATATGTTGTAATCTTCCACTAGCTTAAGACACTAGTGCTTTTGTCGGGAAACGGATGAAAGTTATTGTAAGAGCACTTTGCCAGTTTTATCAATGTTTGTTGACCAGCCCGCATCCATGACCAGGAAAGACATGGATGTAGTGTTGGTCGACAATAAGCAAAGAATTCTGCTCAAACCGGTGCTAGGGACCGTTTTGAACTTACTATGAGGTATGAGCAAAGCTCATTGTTGAAGGCCTCATGGTGACTTCAAGATGAAAAACGACAATAAAAGCGTTGTTCCTTTGCTTGTTTTACCATGTATTTGTTTAGACTTTGTCTCATGTACATTTACTCCATATCCTTTCATTCACCTTCTGTAACAAAGTGATTGATAAAAATCATTCTTATTTATGTCTATTTACATTTTTACATTTACGATATGAAATTAAATGTTGAAGACGTTGTACAAAAAAAACAAGTATCTAGTTAGTTACTTTAAATTTGAACCGATTTAAGAGTTCCATAGATTCTAAAAGCAGCAGAGAACATTAATTGATCACTAGACAAAACAATACTTCAAAGACAAACAAAGGTCATAAACTTTATTGCCGCAAATGTCGCACCATCATCTCTCTAGCAATTGCCTAATTCACACAATTACATTAAGGCTTCATGATTTAACCCCAAAAAATATTTTATTGAATAAACAGTCATCGACAGTGACGGTTTGTAGAAGTTGAAGCATGTCGTTGAAGATTAAAAAGAATATTTAATAAAACGTTTTTGTTTCAGGTACCAGCGGCTATCCTAATGTTGTAACTAATCCAGGAGGTAAGCTAATAGACCATATCCATGTTCATGGTATGCACTCCCTAATTTATACTTTTAGACTGATCCCGGTATGCACAGTTACTGGTTCCCCATTCTCTGTCGTACTGAGAACTAATGAAAACAGAAATATTCTGATGTGAATTTCTCAAAAACGGAATTACATCTGAGAAAATCAAAGTGCTCAACAAATGAAGCAACAGAGGGAAAATATTTTGGAACATTTCTTTAGAGATGTGCTCAAAGGAAATCAAATATTTCTGTCGATGACAGGCGACTGATTTAATGGTCCATAAGTAAAATAAATGATGGTATAAAAGAAAATATTTTTATATCAAATGATTTCTGAGATTCATTAATCAATACGAAATCAATAAAAGTTTAACCTAAATAGATATGCGTGAATGAAATACCTACTTTGAATTCTAAATGTCTGCGGTTGTCCACACCCAAGGAAGTTAACTCTTACAAAGTGATAAATGAGGCAGTATACAGACCACGAACCTGGATATCACCTATTTCAAACAAACTACGCCTCTGTTATCCAACTATTGCAATGTTTTGATGATTGAAAAAAATATATAAATGAAGAAATGTAATAATACAACTACATGTATATATTTAATTTTCCCTTCTTGTTTTGCAATTTTAAAAATCACAATCAATCAAACATTTCCAATAGTCCCAGTAATAAATGAACATTACTCTTTCTGTATTAACCGGACTTTTCACTTGGAGTGTGAAGGGTGTCATATGTGAACCAGTTATATGCTTTCCCTTCTGGAGGGCCTGATAACATTCCTGTTTTATAGGGGTTCAATACTATCAGTGCTTTATTCTTAGTGGCGTTTATTTTATGTACTGTTTGTTATGTCTTCATCATTTACGTTCTCTGTCTGTATGTAGTCCTTATATTGCCATGTATTCTGGATATATGATTTCTGCTTTATTTGGAAATTTATCTATTCATTCAACAAATAACTCACTCAAAATTTGATTTCGGTATATGGCACAACAAAAACGTATAAAAACAAAAATATAATGTGTGAAAAATGTACAGTCTAGAAACTTCAGATTTCTTATCATGATAGAAAGGTTAAACAACTATTAAGCAAAAAATTTACAAGCTCAACAACCAAAAATGAAAAATAATAAAATATTGATTACTTTTAATGTTTCATTTATATACTAAATAGTATCCCTAGTCATTCGTTTTTTTTTTTTGGAAAATTTTCAATCATGTTTACACATTAAGTCGTCTCTAGTATTATCTATCAACATTAGTACAAAAGAATGTATTGTAGTGCATGTATAACTTTTCTTATATTTTTGCAGGATATTTCTACAGACGGACATACAGATACAACAATGCTGCAGACCAAATGTATCCAGTAATGTCAGTGGAAGGCATCACTCAGTAGATCCTGTATTTAATACATAATTATTTTGACTCTAGATAATTTTGTGTAACATGTATTGTATGCACCAGATTAGCAGTAAAACATCAAAAACATATTTTTCTATTTTTTGTACAATGGCCTTTGCATTTTGTACAACTAATCTATGATATTAAATGAAAGATGTACTATGGTGACATTATTGAATGAGCAACATTTGTAGAATATCTCCTGTTAATGATTTCCATTTATATGGTCAAAGGGAAGGTAATTTACTTAACTGATTATCTTAACACTTTTATCTGATTACTGGGTTATCGATATGATGTTACTAAGTTGGGGTTCTCGCCCAGTATAGAATTTACTGACTGTATAAACATATCAGGTCGCTAACAGACTGTGTACTATATAATATCTACTATATATCATCTTTTCAAAATTCTATACTAAAAACCTAAAATGTGTTCTGAATATTTAGACAATTTATTTTGAAAACAAAAAAAGAATTCAAGAGATTCAATTTCTGTTCGAAATGGAATCAGGGATAATGCCTCATGGTGAATTCAAGGTGAAGAACAACAATAAAAACATTGTTACTTTGCATGTTTTTACCATGTATTCGTTTTATGTGCATTTACTCCATATCCTTTCATTCACGATTTACGACTGGAGTTTGTCTCTCCTGCAATGTGGAGTCTATAAAAAAGATTACCCGTGAGAGAGATTTGTGTTCTCTATATAGAGAATTTCTAATACGGATATATGTGGGCATATATTAACGGGGGACTTGAGCATTATTGTAGACAAAGAAGTTAGACGATTCTTTAGAAAAGGGCCTAAATATCGCCCACCTTCGAAAATAAACTTGTTTCGACATTATTAAAGACTCGGTAACAAACTGTTGTATAAAATGGTGCAAACGAGGAAGTGCAGACAAACATGCTCTTCATATGTTTAAAGATAAAATCATTAGTAAAGTCACCAACAAAATTAATTTATATAAAGAAAATTATTATGAGTCACCACCTAAGCTGTCTGTTAACAGAATTAAGTCCAAACTGAAAGAACTTGGTGAGAAATATGTGTTTGCACCTGTCGACAAAGCTTCAAACAACGTTGCCATCATCTGAAAAAAATACTATATCGATGTCCAAAAAAACGAATTGGCAAAGTCTAGTACTTTTGAACGTACAAATTATGACGAGAAAACGCTCACTACACAACATTACAAGGATACAGAAACACTCAAAGCTCCACCTAAAGATAACAGCCTACCTACTATGTACTGGATTCCTAAACTTCACAAAAATCCCTACAAACATCGTTTCATTTCGGCTTCAAGTAATTGTTCTACCACAAATTTGTCCATAAATTTAACCAGTGCACTCACTTGTATAAAGGAAATAGTCAAAAACCATTGTGAAAAAACATATCAAAACTCTGGTGTAAATTACTTTTGGAGTGTAAAAAATTCTATTGAAGTTTTAGATAAATTACAATCTATAGATAGACCAGTTTCATCTATTGACAGTTATGATTTTTCTACACTTTATACAACCCTTCCGCATAATTTGATTAAATCTAAATTGGGTGAACTTATTAAATGGTCTTTTAAATTTTCGGGTCTTCACTTTATTTGCTGCAACAAAAAGCAAGGATTTTTCTCCAATATCTCTTACAACAATTATTGCTCCTGGACATGTGATGATATGATTAAGGCACTGAATCTCTTGCTAGACAACATTAATGTTCGTTTCGGCACCATTGTTTATCATCAGGTCATTGGAATCCCCATGGGTACTAACTGTGCACCTCTCAATGCAGATCTTTTTCTGTTCTGTTACGAACGGGAAAAAAACTACAAAATGGAACTGTACCAAATAGTGATAAACTTATTTCTGTTTTCAATGATAATAGCAGGTATATTGACGATATCCTTACTATTGACAATCCTCAGTTTTTAGCTTATGTTGGCACCATTTACCCACAACAACTGAAACTAAATAAGGCAAACAATGATTCTAAATACCTCCCTTTTCTGGATCTAAGTATCACCATTGACTCTGGTAAAATAAAAACTAAAGTTTATGATAAAAGGGATGATTTTGAATTTACAATTACTAATTTCCCCTTTCTTGGCGGCGACGTTTCCCTAGCTCCATCCTACGGGGTGTATATATCTCAACTTCTACGATTCGCTCGCATTTGTTCCACCCTTGATGATTTTAATGAGCGTAACCTTACTCTGACATCCAAACTTTTACAACAAGGTTACATATTTCATAAATTATTAAATACTTTTAAGAAGTTTTACAGAAGATATGAACATTTGATATCTAGATATGAAGTGACTCGCAAACAGCTAATTACAAAGGGCATTTCTCATCCTCGATTTTATGGAAATGTTGTTAAAATATGTAAAAAACTGATAAATAATCCAGAAAAACTGGGACGAACCTTACATTCTTTACGTAATAGTGGATATCGACGAGATATTCTGAGCTTATCCGTTAAATTGGCTTTGGATTCCAGTGACCTGAAGACTTTGCATATATACTGGCCTCTCACTGATACTGCCGATGTCTACTGAAATACATGAAGACTCTTTACCAAACCCTTCGGGGAGTTTTGAGTTTGATTTTTCTTCCGTAGTGCGACAGTGTTTTACCAGCAGACTAGATTCCTTGAGCTAGCCGGCAGTTTAGCGGCGAGCACTCTTTGACCCTTCTTTCAAGATTACGTTTTGTCTTATGCTTTTTTTTTGTTCCAAGATATTGGTCATTGAGTTAGTAGTCTAACTGTATTGGGTTTTATTCGCATGTCTATGATATTATAGGGAAACGGGATAGAGAAAGGGGAGGTTTGGGTACCCATAAACCGGTTTAACCCTACCACTGGCTTTTGCTAGTGCCGGTACCAAGTCCGGCTATCCCGTGTTCCTATCGTTATTTATGTTTGTCTCTTGTTTTCATTATTGTTTTTCTGGTGCAGTTTACTTGTAAATTGTGGAATGTGATTGTAGTTCCTGGCCATTGTAGGTGTTTGCTGTTTTCCTGTTTTTGTAATACTATTCATACTGCGTAGATTCCGTAGGAAGTCTCCCCGTGCTTGAGGTGTATGCTCTTATAATATTACAGTTATGGCGTGTTTGTCCGTGTGAGAATTTCTCATTCGTTTACTAATTCATTTATTTTTTCAATTTTGCTGTTCAATATTTTCATTGTTTTTACTAAAATGTTATAATCTGTACACACGACTATTTTTGCCCTTTCAACCTAGTTACACTGCAAGGATTGCCTACATCTATTTCGATGTGCCCCGTGTTGTCTATCGATGTTGTTTTTGTCTTTATTTTTGTCTTTCGTCGGGCTACTTAATGACAAATTTTTGTAGGTATATATTGCCCGATTTTACTTTTTTCTCATTGACCGCTCCCGACATGTGTTGCTTCAGTGACATATCTTAGCTGCGATCGATGTTACTCAACATTTTTATTCTCTTCTTGTAACCCTGGTGCTTTTAGCTGGATAACCCTGAGCATCGTCCAAGTTGGCACTCTATGGTAGGTGGGGAGCAAGGGAGTGACCTTGATATAATTTTTGTCAAGAATACCGCTTATATGCACGCTAGGGACCTTCTTGATATCCCTTGAGGAGGTGAATATTGTTCACCTCTTGTTGAAGACCCTCGGGCGACATCAAGATGTAGACAGGAATAAAAGCCCTGTCCTTGATAAACTGGAGTTTTCTATGTATCGTGTGCGTTTTTGTCACATGTACATTCACTCTATATCCTTTGATTTTTCTTATTTCAAATTTTGGTATTTATTTTTGTAATTTTGAAATATAATTCTCCCCACCTGTTTTAAGAGCCCACATCTAACTATTTTGTAATGCCTAGTTTTCTTACATTCGACTTGATGAGTGCCCTGTGTTTGCCTATATGTTGTAATCGTCCACTAGCTTAAGACACCAGTGTCGGGCAACGGATGACAATGATTGTTAGAGAACTTTGCCAGTCTTAAATGTTTGATAACAATTACGCATCCATGACCAGCAAAGACATGGATGTAGTTTTGTTCGACAATAAATAAAGAATTCCACTCAAAACTGTTTCTAGGGGCCGTCTTGATCATACTATGAGCTATGAGCAAAGATCAGTGTTAAAGGCCTCATGGTGACTTCAAGATGAAGAAGAACAATAAAAGCGTTGTTCCTTTTTTTTACCATGTATTTGTAGAGATTTTGTCTCATGTACATTTACTCTATATCCTTTCATTCACAATAAGAACTGAAGTCCGGAAAATTCGTTTGGGTATTCTTAAGATTGAAATTTTTTTTTCTTCAGGCAAAATTTTAGGGTTACCCCGATCTTCTACCTTAATTGAATATTCGGCCCAAGTATCTTATTCGTTTTAGTAGTTCCAGTCTCATTTAAAAATAATACGTAATAAAGCAAAAATTCATACATCCTAACATAAACTTTTTTCAACACATCGTAGTTTCCTACCCATAATCTAACCTTATCCCTTATTTCACCCTTACTTTAGTCATATTGTAATCCTAACCCTAATGTAATCCTACCCCTTTCCATAATGTCACCCTAAATTTTACCTAATCTTCGTGATACAATGTCTATCAACTTAGCATTATTAATCAAAACAATTGGTTGTCAAGTGGTTAAAATGCAATGCAGGAGAACTATGATACAGAAGTCCAAATTCTGTTGTAGCTTTAAAATAATTTTCACAGGCTAAATGTTCAGTATTTACTCATTCAAAGTATCATAATAAATAAATATGTCTTGCTATTCTGATAGTTCACATGTCAAAATCCATCCCGATTGCCTCTCCTCCTGTTGCTATGATGGGAAGCCATATCCATGTGAAATCTTGTAAAGGATTGTAATACATGGCATTTATCAGATCCCAATACGCTTCTGAAAGACAAAATAAGTAAACAAGTGTCAGATTTATCTCACGTTTGAGCAAATGACAAACATTGAAATCATAGATTTGAAAACCATTTGAAGGTTGCATCTACCTCTAGGTATTCAGTCAATACAAGATTTATCTTGTCATGTGCAGTATGATTTCAATAATGCATAGGCAAACAAATACCGACACGAAAAGGCAGAAAGAAGAAAATTCCAAAAACTTATTCACAATGAAAGGATATGGATCAAATGCACATAAGACAAATAAGACAAATTCTCTACAAATACGTGATTAAAACACGCAACGGAACACTCTTTTATATTTGTTCTTCATCTTGAAGTCACCATGAGGCCTTCAACAATAAGTAATGCTCATACCTCATAGAAAGTTCAAGACGACAAAGTGCAAAAACATCAAAATTACCCTTTTACACAAATTGAGATAACACAGATCAAGAAAAATTATCAAGAACGCCACAAAAGTAAACCACTACCATAATGAATTTTGAAAAACTGGAGGTATCATAATGTACTATGATCGGCTCCATGCATGTCCCCATCCGAAAGCCAGCCTAATATTATGTTGAGTAGACAGGGGTTTAACAAAATCATCGAACAGATTTCATAAGAGCCAAATTCCATGAGGCCAAAAAAAAACAAAGCTTGTCAAACCACTGGAAAAAATTGTCGACCTTAATGATCCTTGTCAGGTACAGGAATTTTTAATCAAATGGTGCGTTTTAATGACTCGACAAACCTTTTCCCGATAAATACCCGGTAGTACTGGTAGATTTCTATCATTAACAAGGAATAGCTTTCATTCAATTTAACAATAATATTCATATTTGACATTTCAAATTCATCAATATTTGTAAAATATGAAGAGCCAATAAAAACACTGCAAAGTAAATAATAACCACTCCTATCATGAGTTAATGCCATTTATACGCTCATTATCAACTGATTTATTCTTTTATCCGCTTTAAGCCAGATTCATACAAAAGTTCAGAAAAAAGCGATAAACAAAGCCCTTTTATTTCATTTTGCATTATATTGATGATGTAAATTAAAAAATCTTCAATAAAATGATAGCCTTCATTTCATGTAACTTAAAGGGCCACGATCGAAATTAGAGATTTAACCGAGGCATCATAAAACCTGGATTTATACATCTATATCACTGATTTTGGATGCCTCAAATCAAATTTTAAAACTTTTTAATGGCGAACGTCCAATTATGATCAGTGATATTTTCTTTTCTAGGTGTATCGCGTTTGCATTTCACATTTCTTTGATATTCTTGTGACTGTAATTTGTAATCCGATTTCGTCAACAAAGCTAGTTTATTTGTATTGTTATCAAACCGGTTTTGTTTGCTTTTGGTGCGGGATTAATAAATACACAAAGCATCCTTCGGATTGGATGTAAACTCAGGTCCACGTGTTGGAAGAAATGCCATGCTTCCTGCACGTTAAAGAACCCTTGTAGCAAGCTCTTTTCTGAGTGGTCCGTAGGTGATCGGCTACAAGGCTAAATTCCCCGCCCCTTTCGATTTCACCCTTCTTTTCAAGTGGCAGTCAGAATTTCCCGTCCCATGACCCTTTCCATACCCCAAAGTGATTATTTTTTAGCAAACTTGTTCTCGTCTTGATATAGCTGAAATATTGCTCAGTAGACGTCAAACAATATTCAATCAAAGCAATCTTTGCTTTTGTCGATGATGTTTGTAATAAATGTTTCTTTGTGAAGAATTCACGTTTGCACTGTTTATAAGAGATAGCGAAGTATCATGTACCATGTTTATGTAATTGTTTTGTGTAAGAGTTAGAAAATGACAATGATCAATCGTCTACCTAAAAGTATTTATCCTGGAGCACACGATGCCAACCCTTCGAGAGCAAAAATTGATACCTCACAAGCTTAAGGTGGAATTTACACTGCCAGCACTTTGTTAAGTAGCCATTTTCTTTTTAGCTCACCTAGCCTAAAAGGCCATGTAAGCTCTTGCCATAACGTGGCGTCTGTCGTCCGTCCAACAACAATTTCAACAATTTTTCCTATGATACTGCTGGGCCAATTGTAACTAAACTTGACCTGAATCATCACCTAGGTATGAAGTTCACTCCTTTATACAATATGTGGACTAGTTAGATGGATTCTAGTGCTGCTGATGAGGAATTAATTTCCGAAATGGCCATACAGCTCATTAAAATTTATTGCAGTCGGAGTTTACATATGTGTTGTTGTCTCATTTTCATTGAAGGGATTTTTCTGAAGCTTAGGAACCCAGTACAGAGTAGGCAAATTTTAGGTGGACCTTTAAGCATTTCTGTATCCTTATACTGTTCTTTAGTTAATGATTTTCGTCCCAATTGGTACGTCTGGAAGTGGTTGACTTATCCAGTTTGTTTTGTTGGACAACAATATAGTATTTCTTTCACACGATAGCAACGTTGTTTGAAGCCTTGTCAAAAGGTACAAACACAAAATCGAATGTGGAGTTAAAACGATCAGCACAGTAAGATTTTAAAGAAAATCTGATAACCTATTTTGAGGTTATTGCCCTTTCCCGTAAAATTTGCAATTGGTTTTGTAATATTTGTGTTGAACATTGAACATTGAAACATTGAAAACGATAGGAGAAAGAGGTAATGTTATGATAACGAAAGTGTAAGGTTATACTTCCAAAACTATTTGCGATAGAGTTTGATAGAAAAGGTGTTTCGCGTAACAAGAACTACAATTTCTTCATATGTCCGGCAGGTGCACGCCTCATGCAAGATGACCGCCACCGGGGAACATAGCTTAACATAGGACTCTAAGAAATTCTTGAAAACCGTTTCAGAGATCATTTATCATACAGTTTGTCTTTCAATGCAGTGTGGAGTTGGTAAAACAATTCCCCGTGTTATAGATGTATACGCTTTATTTTTCTTAGATATGGTATACTTGTACTGATAATTTGGATTTCGTTTGCTTTTATGCATTTAAAACATTTTTTGAAATTATTGATTTTCTATGCTCGGATTCTAGTATTAATTAGAGATTTTAACATGACAGTTATCGACCAGGTTAATAATTTTACTACAAATTGGCTGTCACCTCAGATTAATCATTAAATCTTATGAGACAAAAATTTTCAAAATGGCCGCCGATACCAAAATGCCGCCCTAAGGTAGATAAGTAGTCTTCCGCCATTTTGAAATTGTTAGTTTTCCTGTTTTGGTATTTTCTGCTTTTTAAATATGCATTTTTTGTAATGTATCAATCAATATTATATCCTTGACACAAAATGAAAAAAGACCTATCTGGACTTGATTTTACGCTAATGATGGGAAGCCATATCCATGTGAAATCTTGTAAAGGATTGTAATACATGGCATTTATCAGATCCCATTATGCTTCTGAAAGACAAAACAAGTGAACAAGTGTCAGATTTATCTCACGTTTGAGCAAATGACAAACATTGAAATCATAGATAACATATTCCATTTAATTTTGAGAAATTCCATTCTCTGTCTCAAACATGAGCTTTTCTGACATTTGGCTAAAATTTTAGCGTTTGAAATAATGCAAAACTGCAATGACTGTGTAAGTATGGAAAATTCGGACGTAAGATGATGCAACGGGTTGCATGAAGAGTTTCAGCTAAAAATGAATTAAATTCGTCTTAAATTGTGTTGATAGTCCACTTTTCAAGAATTGCTAAAAGTTTAGCTCCTGCAAATTGTTAAAAAAGTTCAGATTTGAGACTAGAAGTGGAATTTCTCAAAACTAAATGGAATATGTTGTCTTTCGAAGGTCCTGATAAAATTGTTTGTAAATGTATTTTACGTTTGGTTTTGTGTAATTTATATTGACAGCTTGCATACTTTGACCTTTTCACAGTGTGTGGAAGTTTTAAAAACAAGTAGTAGTTAAAATATTGTCAGATGAAGGAAAAGGGGGGAGGCTGATTCAATTGTTTCCCTATCAATAAGTTTTTTATCTATTCATTCTTTTATTTATTTTGTTTATTTATCTATTTGTTTGCTGACCATTTGAAGACACACAATGGGTAATTCAGCGTTGAAATTGATTGGAAAAGGAAATTTCGATCATCAAAGGGTACTCATTTGCATTTGGACGGACCCTTTGGTCTGAGCGCGCACCCGCAATTATAAAGCGCAAAATTTGCACATTAAATGAAAGACAATTGAAAGCGCTTTCAAATGAGCCTATTTTGACAAGGATCTGTTGAGAAATAAAGAAGTTATTAACGTTTGAAATTCGGTAATTTTGGTTGGTAAAGTTAAACATGTTCCATTTAATTTTGAGAAATTCCATTCTCTGTCTCAAACATGAGCTTTTCTGACATTTGGCTAAAATTTTAGCGTTTGAAATAATGCAAAACTGCAATGACTGTGTAAGTATGGAAAATTCGGACGTAAGATGATGCAACGGGTTGCATGAAGAGTTTCAGCTAAAAATGAATGAAATTCGTCTTAAATTGTGTTGATAGTCCACTTTTCAAGAATTGCTAAAAGTTTAGCTCCTGCAAATTGTTAAAAAAGTTCAGATTTGAGACTAGAAGTGGAATTTCTCAAAACTAAATGGAATATGTTAGATTTGAAAACCATTTGAAGGTTGCATCTACCTCTATGTATTCAGTCAATACAAGATTTATCTTGTCATGTGCAGTATGATTTCAATAATGCATAGGCAAACAAATACCAAAACAAAAAGGCAGAAAGAAGAAAATTCCAAAAACTAATTCACAATGAAAGGATATGGATCAAATGCAAATAAGACAATAAGACAAATTCTCTACAAATACGTGATTAAAACACGCAACGGAACACTCTTTTATATCTGTTCTTCATCTTGAAGTCACCATGAGGCCTTCAACAATGAGCAATGCTCATACCTCATAGAAAGTTCAAGACGACAAAGTGCAAAAACGTCAAAATTAAGCTTTTACACAAATTGAGATAAAACAAATCAAGAAAAATTATCAAGAACGCCACAAAAGTAAACCACTACCAAAATGAATTTTGAAAAACTGGAGGTATCATAATGTACTATGATCGGCTCCATGCATGTCCCCGTCCCCCAGCCAGCCTAATATTATGTTGAGTAGACAGGGGTTTAACAAAATTCATAAGAGCCAAATTCCATGAGCCCAAAAAAAAACCAAAGCTTGTCAAACCACTGGAAAAAATTGTCGACCTTAATGATCCTTGTCAGGTACAGGAATTTTTAATCAAACGGTGCGTTTTAATGACTCGACAAACCTCCTTTTCCCGATAAATACCCGGTAGTACTGGTAGATTTCTATCATTAATAAGGAATGGCTTTCATTTAATTTAACAATAATCTTCATATTTGACATTTCAAATTTATCAATATTTGTAAAATATGAAGAGCCAATAAAAACACTGCAAAGTAAATAATTAGCACTCCTATCATGAGTTAATGCCATTTATACGCTTATTATCAACTGATTTATTCCTTTATCCGCTTTAAGCCAGATTCATACAAAAGTTCAGAAAAAGCGATAAACAAAGCCGTTTTATTTCATTTTGCATTATATTGATGATGTAAATTGAAGAATCTTCAATAAAATGATAGCCTTCATTTCATATAACTTATATAATATAAATGGCCTCGAAATTAGAGTTTTAACTGAGGCATCATAAAACCTGGACTTATACATCTATATGAATGATTTTGGATGCCTCAAATCAAATTTTAAAAATTTTTTAATTGCGAACGTCCAATTTCGATCAGAGATATTTTCTTTTCTAGGTGTATCGCGTTTGCATTTAACATTTCTTTGATATTCTTGTGACTGTAATTTGTAATCCGATTTCGTCAACAAATATAAGTGACAACAAAAGTCCGAATCGATCAAAGGAAGATACCAGTAAGGAAAATCCGTATAACATTCGACTGAATCAGGGGAACACAATCCGACACATATTTGACAAGCCGTCATATTCCCGACTTGGAACGGGCATTTTATAAATAAAATGGTGAGTTAAACCAGGTTTATTGATGCATCAACCTCCCGCTTATATGACGACTAACTATAGCTTCTGTGTGCCCAGATTGTGTTAAATGTCACTACACTATTTCAATACGCCAATGTTTGACAGACCTCGAAAATAGTACTATAAAAAATAGTGCCTTTTCATTTGTAGTGACTCCAGTATTTGTATTGTTATCACACCGGTTTTCTTTGCTTTTGGTGCGGGATTAATAAATACACAACCCATCGTTCGGATGGGATGTAAACTCGGGTCCACGTGTTGGAAGAAATGCCACGCTTCTTGCACGTTAAAGAACCCTTGTAGCAAGCTCTTTTCTGAGTGGTCCGTAGGTGATCGGCTACAAGGCTAACTTCCCCGCCCCTTTCGATTTCACCCGACTTTTCCAGTGGCAGTCAGAATTTCCCGTCCCATGACCCTTTCCATACCCAAAAGTGATTATTTTTTAACAAACTTGTTCTCGTCTTGATATAGCTGAAATATTGCTCAGTGACGTAAAACAATATTCAATCAATCAATCAATCTTTGCTTTTGTCGATGATGTTTGTAATAAATTTTTATTTGTGAAAAGATTCACGTTTGCACTGTTTTAAGAGGTAGCGAAGTATCAAGTACCATGTTTATGTAATTTTTTGTGTAAGAGTTAGAAAATGACATTGATCAATCGTCTACCTAAAAGATCTGTCATCTCCTTATTAAACCTGGAGCACACGATGCCAACCCTTCGAGAGCAAATGTTGATACCTCACACGATTAAGGTGGAATTTACACTGCCAGTACTTTGTTAAGTAGCGATTTTCTTTTTAGGTCACCTAGCCTAAAAGGCCATGTAAGCTCTTACCATAACGTGGCGTCTGTCGTCCGTCAATCAACAATTTCAACAATTTTCTCCAATGATACTGCTGGGCCAATTGTAACTAAACTTGACCTGAATCATCACCTAGGTATGAAGTTTACTCCTTTATACAATATGTGTCCGTCAATCAACAATTTCAACAATTTTCTCCAATGATACTGCTGGGCCAATTGTAACTAAACTTGACCTGAATCATCACCTAGGTATTAAGTTTACTCCTTTATACAATATGTGGACTAGTTAGATGGATGGATGAATTAGTGGTAGAACACTTACTAGAAAAACGATGCCTGAAGGGATTTTTGAGAAGCTTAAGAACCAAATACATAGTAGGCAAGTTTTAGGTGGACCTTTAAGCATTTCTGTATCCTTATAATGTTCCTTAGTTAATGATATTCGTCCCAATTGGTACGTCTGGAAGTGGTTGACTTATCCAGTTTGTTTTGTTGGACAACAATATAGTATTTCTTTCACACGATAGCAACGTTGTTTGAAGCCCTGTCAATAGGTACAAACACAAAATCGAACATGGAGTTAAAACGATCAGCACAGTAAGATTTTTAAGAAAATCTGATAACCTATTTTGAGGTTATTGCCCTTTCCCGTAAAATTTACAATTGGTTTTGTAATATTTGTGTTAAATATTGAACATTGAAATATTGAAAACGATAGGAGAAAAGGAGAAAGAGGTTATGTTATGATAACGAAGATGTAAGGTTATACTTCCAAAACTATTTGCGATAGAGTTTGATAGAAAAGGTGTTTCGCGTAACAAGAACTACAATTTCTTCATATGTCCGGCAGGTGCACGCCTCATGCAAGATGACCGCCACCGGAGAACATAGCTTAACATAGGACTCTAAGAAATTCTTGAAAACCGTTTCAGAGATAATTTATCATACAGTTTGTCTTTCAATGCAGTGTGGAGTTGGTAAAACAATTCCCCGTGTTATAGATATAGAATATGTGATTCCGAATGCCAACAGTGATGAAAATCATCTTTTTAAACCTGTTAACATCGGAAAATCCAGCAAGGTCTACGGCTGGATTTGAACCCCTGCTTTGTTGTCACCTATGGCAACACCGCCTGCACTATGTCCAGCGCCCTAGACCACTAGACCACCTAGGCTATATAAAAATATAGCTTTCGGTAACCTAGTTATTCCTCCTCGTAGGAAATCTAGAGTTGTAACATAGTACACGATGAACATTTCATGGGTAGGAAATAGATAAAAGAAGGATAAGGTTGCTACAGGTAAGATACATAAGGTATATAGATAATAGTGTTGCACGCAGCTCTATATAATATGAATGATAATGTGTTGGTAAGGTGAGCTGCAAAGGTAGAATATGTGATTCCGAATGCCAACAGTGATGAAAATCATCTTTTTAAACCTGTTAACATCGGAAAATCCAGCAAGGTCTACGTCTGGATTTGAACCCCTGCTTTGTTGTCATCTATGGCCACACCGACTGCACTATGTCCAGCGCCCTAGACCACTAGACCACCTAGGCTATATCAAAATATAGCTTTCGGCTTTCGGTAACCTAGTTATTCCTCCTCGTAGGAAATCTAGAGTTGTAACATAGTACGCGATGAACATTTCATGGGTAGGAAATAGACAGAAGAAGGATAAGGTTGCAACAGGTAAGATACATAAGGTATATAGATAAAATTGTTGGTAAGGTGAGCTGCAAAGGTAGAATATGTGATTCTGTTGCAACCTTATCCTTCTTCTATCTATTTCCTACCCATGAAATGTTCATCGTGTACTATGTTACAACTCTAGATTTCCTACGAGGAGGAATAACTAGGTTACCGAAAGCTATATTTTTATATAGCCTAGGTGGTCTAGTGGTCTAGGGCGCTGGACATAGTGCAGGCGGTGTTGCCATAGATGACAACAAAGCAGGGGTTCAAATCCAGCCGTAGACCTTGCTGGATTTTCCGATGTTAACAGGTTTAAAAAGATGATTTTCATCACTGTTGGCATTCGGAATCACATATTCTACCTTTGCAGCTCACCTTACCAACACATTATCATTCATATTATATAGAGCTGCGTGCAACACTATTATCTATATACCTTATAGATATATACGCTTTATTTTTCTTAGATATGGTGTACTTGTACTGATCACTTGGACTTTGTTTGCTTTTATGCATTTAAAACAGTTTTTGAAATTATTGATTTTCTATGCTCGGATTCTAGTATTAATTAGGGATTTTAACATGACAGTTATCGACCAGGTTAATAATTTTACTACAAATTGGCTGTCACCTCAGATTAAACATTAAATCTTATGAGACAAAAAATTTCAAAATGGCCGCCGATACCAAAATGCCGCCCTAAGGTAGATCAGTAGTCTTCCGCCATTTTGAATTTGTTATTTTTGCTCTTTTGGTATTTTCTGCTTTTTAAATATGCATTTTTTTAATGTATCAATCAATATTATATCCTTGACACAAAATGAAAAAGACCTATCTGGACTTGATTTTACATGAATTTACCTAATTTAATGAGGTATGGTAACCTGATAATTAATTGAATTGGAAGAGGATATTTGAAAAAGGGAGATAATCTGATCAAAATATTTTATATATGTCACTATGAAAATTCACTTTTTTCAAATTATATGGAAAATAAAGTCGGTGACCCCCCATTTTTTTTATATTTTTTGAAAGTATGTTCAAAGGGCTAACACATTAGTAAATTAGAAAGATATCTATGGAATAGTTTTAAAGAAAACAATAATATACCCTTTTTCTCTATATATTCATTTTCATTTTTTAATTTCAATGCTAATTATATTAAGGAACTTTCCTGTGAAAATAAATATTAAAAAATCTATGTAAAAAATTGGAGTACCCATCTACCTAAAAGACCAAACAGCCTATTGTTTGTACGCATATAACAGCGCATTTACATTGTTTCCTAACTTGTAGAAAATCCGCGAAACGACGTTTTACTTTCGCGATATTTTTTAAAAGAAATAAAATAAAATGGCTTCCTGCTTGTAAGGGTGGTTTATAGAAAATCGCTGAAAAAAACTGCGAAAGGAAAAGGGGAGAATGCCAAACGGCAATCGGCATCTTAAGAATCAATACAGGTATCTAACACCAGGAAACAGACTATGACAAACTTTCGAAAACGATTTTAATGGAAGGAGAAATACGGACAGTTTTGAACCTGAACTGCTGACACATTAACTTCGCAACGGATGCAGTACACGTATCTCAGTCTGTTCTCGATGTAAAAATTCACTACTAGATACAAAGATAATAATAGAACCGTTTCAATAAATTTGACACCAACTTCAATATCAAATAAAACACATTGTCCTAAAAGCAAACAGACTAAATTATATACAACCAAGCACAGTGTCGTATTTTTGTCATAAACTTAATACAAAGACAGTGACAGTGAGGTTTGGGCATTTATTGCGATCTTCAAGCGAATGTCATTAGTTTCATTTCAAAAGGATTTAATTTTCAATGTTATCATACCGCCATTATTCACTATCACAAACACACAGGGCCAAACAAATCTTGAGTATTATATTAACGCTTTTCTTCGTGTTCAACATTTCCATTTAGAAACATTTCCTCAAGTTCTTCAGAGCCAACATCCGTGTTTGAACCATTAACCACGCCTGCTTTAAACACTAGTAGCACAGCACAGAAAGATACTTAGGTTTTGAAAATTGGATGGATACTTTTAAAACTGTTTTTATGATTTGTATGTCACATCTATTTTCGGTTTAAATATCATTTTCGTTGTTT
>MJUU01011145.1:1231-17093 GCA_002080025.1 Modiolus philippinarum
AGGCCTTGTTATCGCTTCAACTCGTAAACCGTAATAGATGGCTGAAAACATGTATTGAGAAAAATGTTCATTGTCATGAGACGCAACTTTGTTACATTTGGTCCAAAGAGATTCGACGACTCTTTATACGAGTTGTTTCCCTTTGAAAAATTTTGAGTTTCCGTTAATGCTAAATACTCCCAAACGATAAGTCATATAAACCTGAAACCTTCACCATTGTTCATAAGTCATATATGGCCATCTAAAAATGTAAAGGTCACAGGTCACCGGTCAAGGTCACCGATGACCTTTTGCCTTGTTATCGCTTTAACTCGTAAACTGTAAGAGATAGATGATTAAATGTATTTGAGAGAATGTTTGTCTCATTGAGGTCTACATTTGGTATCCAGGTTGCTTTATTGACCCTGTTTACAAATCTGGGGTAAAAAAAATTTTCGTCCGCCATTTTCAAAATGGCCGCCATTTGAAATTTTGTTATCGCGATATCTCGGAAACAATAAAAAAAATATGAAAACATTATATTGCACAAATGTTCCTCTCATTGAGATCTACATTTAATTCAACAGAAAGAAAACAGTACGACAAACGGTTTTTGAGTTATAGCCCTTGAGGCGTTTTGGTCAATCATTTTTTTTTTGCGAATAACTTAAACGCTTACAGATAATATAGTAAACATAAGAAAAAGAAGGGAAACGGGGAATGTGTCAAAGAGACAACGACCCTAAGGGGAGCAATAATAACTCAAAGCCACCATAAGATCTTCAATGAACGGTGAGGAAACCCCACATCCAACGGTTAGTCGAAGTTGGCCCCTAAATAAAAGAGTAATCAAGTTCAGCGAAATAAGCATCTTCCTAGACTCCGATAGACATAAAGTGAACTAACTAGAAAACTGACTTAGGACAGGCGCAAACCTGCTGCGGCGGGGTTAAACTAGTTTTATTGGGCCCAAACCTTCCCCCTAGCCAATGTGATAAAAAAAAATACAATAGTAACAACAGTAAAATTCAGTAAGCAACAGCACTGAGCCAATTGTGAAAAATTAAACTGAAGGAAGTAAATATACGGACATACACATGAAATCACAAAAGACTACTAGCAATTAACTGAAATGCCAGCTTCAGACCCATGACCAAATGACAAATAAAATTATGTACCCTGAGTATACAGATTCCACCAAGATCCCTTCCCGTGAGGAGTTCAGCATAATGATTTCAGGCATATACCAGAACATATAAACAGAAAAGACACAAAGGCTTAATAAATTTCCTGACTTAGGACAGGCGCAAACCTGCTGCGGCGGGGTTAAACTAGTTTTATTGGGCCCAAACCTTCCCCCTATAGCCAATGTGATAAATAAAAAAACGATCGTAACAACAGTAAAATTCAGTTGGCAACAGGTCTGAGTCAACTGTGAAAAATGAAACTGAAAGAACTAAATATACGGACATAAACATGAAATCACAAGAGACTACTAGCAGTTAACTGACATGCCAGCTCCAGACCCATTACCAACTGACAAATTAAGTTATGTACCCTCAGTATACAGCTTCCATCAGGATCTCTTCCTGTGAGGAGTTTAGCATAATGATTTCATGTATATACCGGAATACATAACCCATGTCCATGCAATACTGATTTTAGAAATTTAGAATGTGTTTAGTTAAAATGCAAAGACCCTATCAAAAAATCAATGTTAATACCAAAGAAGGCCATACGTAATGACTTGACGACAATACCGTAATTATAACCCTTATGAATAAGACGATTTAAAGGTTTTATAAGTTTGTTAGGCGAGTGTAAGTATTTTTTACTTTTATGTAAAACATTACCATAAAATAAGTTGTGTGAAATGCCAGCCTTGATAAGATGTTTACAGGTTGCATTGTATTTACGAACTAAGTCTTTATATCGATGATAAAATTTAGTAAAGGTTTTAACTAGTTTATGAAAACGAAAACCTTGATGTAATAGTTTTTCAGTTATGAAAAGATTCCGTTCATTAAAATCGCAAACTTTATTACATACTCGAGCAAATCGAACAAGTTGAGATATGTAAACACCATATGATGGCGCTAATGGAACATCACCGTCCAGAAATGGATAATTAACTATGGGAAAAGAAAAATCGTCCCTTTTATCATAAATTTTAGTGTCTAATTTACCATTCGTTATATCAAAATTGATGTCTAAGAACGGAGAATGATGATTATTAGAATTGGCTTTATTCAAAGTAAGTTCTTTAGGGTAGATGTCCTTATAATACGTATTGAAGTCGTCATTATTCGAAGTTAAAATATCATCCAAATATCGGAAAGTATTGTTAAACTTTTCAATTAAATGCTGTTTAGATGGGTCTTTGCTGATGTTGGTCATAAACTGAGATTCGTAGCAGTACAAAAAGAGGTCCGCTATAAGTGGTGCACAATTGGTACCCATAGGAATTCCTATGACCTGGCGATAAATAGAGTTACCGAAACGAATGAATATATTGTCAAGTAAAAATTCAAGTGCTGAAATCATATCAAAACAAGTCCAATTAATTGAGTTCTTTTGTTTTGTATTACTAAAATGTGTTTGAAGGAATTAGAACAAATATATTCACAATCGGATTTTTTGAATGCCCATTGAATAAGACGTCTGAATTTTTCCTTTATAAGATTATGTGGTAAGGTAGTATAGAGGGTAGAGAAATCAAAACTTTCAACGGATTCGAAAGGGGCATTATAAGCATTTAATTTATCAAGAACTTTCAATGAATTTTTTACACTCCAAAAATGATTGATACCACTGTTTTCATATACTTTGTTACAGAAATTTATAACCAGGTTTTTAATAGCAGTCAAGGTATTAGTGAGTATAATAGAAACTTTAGTAGTAGAACAGTGACTAGATGACAAAATGAAACTAGATTTATATGGCGTTTTGTCACGGGAGTTTAGGAACCCAGTACATGGTTGGAACTGTTTTACTATCAGGTTTAGCCTGTAAAGATGTAGCTGTTAGAAAATGTATGTTTGTAATTTCATTTTCCGTTAATTGGGTTAATTCAAAAGTATTTGAATATTTAAAGTGATCAGCATAAAAAGACCTTCAATTTTTGTGTACCAGGTTGAAGGTGATTGGTGACCTTTGACCTTGACCTTTGACCTTGTTAGCGTATAAACTCAAAAACCGTAAGAGATGGCTGAAAATTATATCAGCAAAAATGTTCATCACACAAAGGGCTCCGTTTGTTTCATTTGGACCGAAGCTCTCCGATGACTCCCCAAAGAGTAATTGCCCTTTACGCGTTTCAGAAAGCGGTTTTTGCGTATAACTTTTAAACCTTTACAGATAGTATGGTCATGTAACATATCAAATTAATCAGTAAGAAGAGACCTACAATTTGAGCCCAAGGTCAAAGGTCATCGGTCAAGGTCATAGCCAATTTTTTGTCTTTTCATTATAAAAACAGTCTTTTAAAACTGTTAGATATTGAAAATCAAATGTATTGGACAAAATGTGCATCTCATTAAGAAAATTTCAAACATAAGACGTTACATAAGACGTTACAAAACATTACAATGACCGGGAAAGACCTTGCAATTGTTCTCTGAACAATTGTCCTTTTAATTAAATTTGTATTGAATTTAAAATTATTTCAAATGCACACTTCTGTAGTAGACATGTGTGAAAGTAAGCATTAATAATGATAGTAAATTTAACTAGTTTGAACTGAAATACATGAGTGTTTTGAATAGTTTCTCTATTTTGATCACTTTTAAACACGTCTTGTAAAAAATTCTGTCGTTAATTTTCACCAAAAACTGAGAATAGAAAGAAAACTGGTATATGTAAGATTTATTAAAATTTTAGAAAATTCTACCGTCCCATTTTTAATAACGTTTACCGATAGAGGCGCTTATTTACGTACCCCTCAACTTAAGCATATCAACGCTGAAACAAGAGTTAACTGAAAATCGGTCTCTCGTCGCCCTTCAATCCGTCTTTTTTCGTGTTCAAGTAACTGTAGTGCTCATCTTTTTATTTCACTGTCCTGTTTATGCTGATATACATTTCGGGTTGTATTATGAAAAAAAATCCATTATAAAAAGTTTGGATTCGATATGTATGAACATTTTTCTGAAATTGTCAAAGAATATCTTCATATTTTGAAGTTGTCGACCGACTTTTGGACAAATCCTTTTACATAGCATTAGTCTACTTCTTACAACCATTTTCCTGGTATTTATACCGAATCTTTTCTCACAGTGTGCGCTTTATATAAGATTCGCATGGGAAATTAGTTATTACATATAATCTACGATTTCCTATCTCGGGAATTAACCTCAGATTGAGTTGTTCTTTTACTTCATTTTGATATTAAGTCTCTCGAAACGAGTTTTGGTCGTGTCCGCATTCAATTTATGTAGTTGTATTATCCTTTTAATCCCCCCGTTTTTTTAGTAAAATGATCAAAGATCAAGCTGTTAAGAATTGCTGCTGTCTTTGTCCCGTGAGACACATCAGACAGACTTTATATTTTATTATGTGAGGACAAAACACCACTTTATACTTACAAGACTCATAAGACAATACAATGTGCGTTTACAATGTAATAAGATATATTACCAATCATTGTAATAAGATAGTTTTATAGCATTTTTATAGATTAGGACTTTTTAAACGATGAAAAACAAGAATTGTAATCGACAGCATGAAATCGTAATAAACATTCCTTTCAGACAACATGTAAGTTGGTTTAGTCATTAAATAGGATGACTATCAATTATTATGGCTTTAATTTTTTTAATTTATGTTGCACAATTGGTGTGATTATGTAATTTCATTTGCGAGTACTTTAAAACAACTGTGTGTATTTTTAGCCTACTTGGCATATTTTATAATGGTGCTATTTTGTTTTACATACTTTTAGTTTGCACTGGTGAATTTAATATAATTCCTAAACGAATTACCTTTCAGCAAAAAATTACAATCACACAAGTGATATAGGTAATCAATTAAAATGCAGGATTTACTTGGATATTTCACTTCAACAGAATTTAGATTCTAACCTTTGGCGATGAGAAAACACTGTTAATACAAGATTCAAAAAAAAAATCGAGAATTCAACACATAGAAAAAAAAAACGATTTGCAGCAGATTAAAACAGTCCACATTTACGTAACATAAAAAGAACCATAATCTTATACGTACAGGATATATACAACTATTAAATTATGTAGGAATGCTAACTTGAAAAAATATGGACATATAATATCATATAATAAAAGGATTGATCGCTTTCATCCCTATAAATATAATAATCGTATAATATCAAAATATATGATAGAAAAAAAGAAGGGAAACGGGGAATGTGTCAAAGAGACAACAAACCACAGGGGAGTAATTGTCCAAAGCCTCAGTATTTGCAATATCTCTTTAATCATTAACCTAAATCGAAGTCATTTAGGGTAATGTTGTGTTGTCAGGTACAATATACTACAATGCCAAAGACACTACTGTCAAATATTCTTCATATTTTAAGAAAGAATATGGAGTAAATGAACATGAGACCATAACACATATGTTAACTCCAACTGCAATAACTTGAATGAGCTGTATGGCCATCTCTAGATTAAAAAAATAACAAAATACCGAAGTGACTGTGAATTTTTTGTCTGCATATGTGCATTTCGACAACATAAGTCATCAGTGCAGATCAAACCAAAATGTTTGGAAGTCCATTAACCGAAAAGCGTGTAAAAGCTGATAGAAAACAAATAGTCAGATGATTTATGTATCTTCAGATGTCTACAAATACGAATTAAATATAGTCCATGTCTTCCTGTAAAGGCTACATATTGTGAGTAACTAATCCACTGTTAAAAGTTATTTCATTTAAAATGAAAGTATGTCCATTTTAAAATAATACTGCTTGAAAAATGTACATTTTTTGAAAATCTACTTCTGCAGTTGAAAGATAAGAAAATCAAAATCATAGGAAAGTGTTGTATAGATCAAAACAGATATGTATATATTAGCGGCTGTCCTAAGTTCCTATCGTTGTTTACGTTCGTCTTTTGTTGTTTTTTTATTCGTGTTTTTTTTCTTGTGCAGTTCCTTGGTACATTGTGGCATGTGACTGTGTTTTTCGGCCATTGTAGGTTTTTCTGTTATCTTAGTTATTCTATCAGTGCAATAATTGGATAAAGTGTTTATAAGGCGCAAATATATATATGAGAGTTTGGTACATCAAATAGAAAATACAAAAAGTAAAGGTAAGGGAAATGAGTATTTGTTCATCATAACAAGATACCGCATATTCTTCATAACAAGACGAGTAGGTTTTTTTTTTTTTATAACACGTCGAGTCCGTTTATCAGGCCGCGTAATCCCACCTTATCGTCTTTCTCTACGGCTATCTCGGCCTACAGAGTACTTCTGCAAAAGCCGTATCCAGTTGAACCGAAATTATCAAGAAGCTGACCTGGAGTTATCGCGAAATTCCCCAACGTTTGAAAAACACTACACGTATAACCCAAACAAACGCCGAACGTATAAAAATAAATTACATCCGTTCGTTTCCGTTCATAAACGTTTCTCGTCCGTTCTTTATCCGGTGAATACAAGTACGGTGATGTTCATTTTGTACGTTGAAAAATTGTGAACATGTTCAAAACTTGGAACGGACATATACCGCACAAAATGTCCGTTGAATGTACGATAGGTGTACGTTTTGTCCGGTTCTCGTGCGTTGTATATACGTTATTCATTCTTTACTTGTCCGTCTTGCATTCGTTCATGTACGGTAGATTAAATTGGTGAATGAACTTTTACCGAAGAGATAACTTATAAACCATTCAACAAACTTCGGTATTTAGTCATTTGTTACCACTGGGTCGATGCCACTGCTGGTGGACTGTTAGTCCCCGAGGGTATTCACCAGCCCAGTAGTCAGTACTTCGGTGCTGACCCGAAAGCCGATTATATTTCGAACATTACAATATCTAAATTTTTGTAAATTTTGTTGAAAACTAAGGAGTATCTCCCTCATGCAAAGCTCTGTCGGAACGAACTTACAACGAAAACCAACCGGACGAGTACCGAATATATCGAATTTATGTAATTATATGTTGATAAATGGCCAAAATTAAAATGTAATAAACAGAATAAGGATCGTATAAGTAGGCCACAATTAAAAGATAATATTAAGCAAAAAATATAAAATATTAAAAACAATAATAAAAAAGAAAACAACTAAAAATTACAAGAAAGGAACAGAAGGAAAGGCCTATATTTTCGACTATAGGCTTCAACTCTGAGGCAACCGGGAAAACCAAGATGATGGTCCTGTCAGAACGAGAGAAACATGAACCACTGAAGGGTAACAGAATTTATGTGGTTGCTTCATAGTTGGTAGCTTTAAGGTCGATAATTTGAGCCATACTTTCTGTTCCTTTTTCCTGATTTTATTTTTTTTACTTTATAAATTTTATCCTTTTTGACCTTTTTAAATATGGAAAAAAGAAGGGAAACGGGGAATGTGTCAAAGAGAAAACGACCCAAATGGGAGTAATAACAACTCAAAGCCACCATAAGATCTTCAATGACCGGTGCGAAAACCCCACACCCAACGGTAGGTCGGAGTCGGCCCCTGAATAAAAAGTAATCAAGTTCAGTTAAATAAACATCAAACATCATCCTAACCTCCTATAGACATAAAGTAAACTAACTAGAAAAAAGACAAGACACACAAAGGCTTAATAAATTTCCTGACTTAGGACAGGCGCAAACCTGCTGCTGGCCTATTTTAACCATTCTTATTTTGCTTAAGACAAATTTACAACGGTTCCTTTTTATGTGGTCATCCAAAAGAGGGTGCTATACACTACTTTTTTTAGGTAGTAATTACGAGAGTTATGCAGAGTGTTTGTTTAATTGCATGTATTTATATTGTAACATTATTCTGACATATACCCAAACCATCAAAATCAAAAAAATTGTCCGTTTTCTTGCCGTTTAGAAACGTTATATATGTAAAGAAACATCCGCTGATATAGAGACTTTATAACTTTAACCGGATCATGGATTTGAGTATCTTCGCTTGCAGTTTGGCCTTGAGTCGATAGTGAAGAAAATTATCTGTTACCCGACAGTTCTTTTCTAAGGTCATTCTCTTGCCTATATTTTGCGAAAATGAATTCAATTGGTCAAACACGCCACGGTGATTATCTGTATAAGATAAGTTGTTGAGCGGGAAATGGACACTGGCATCCTTCTTTTAATATCTTTAGTTTCACATAGAAATCAATTCGTTTTTACTCGGTGCTCGTATTATGTTTTCGTTTTATTCCGTACTCGTCCAGTACGTTACCGTTATATATACGTTTTATTCTGTAGGGTTCTGGTGTAAGTTCGGTGCTAGTTCGATTAATTCGGTGCCAGGACTGTGCATGTACATTGTAAGTACTCTAGACCTCCGGTTTTTGTGCATATTCATTGCTATTTGTGAAATAAACAAAAATATATACCACCGTACAAAAATGATTTTCATCCGTTCCTCATACGTTTGTGAAAATAAATCTTAATACATAAAAATCCACATGTATGTTTTTTCTTTTCAATTTTGTATTCAAATTACCGTAACCACTGAACAAAACTACAAATGAAAAATTAGAAACCAGGTCGCTAATAACTTCGCACAGCTACCATTTTGTTTACATTATGACGTCATGAAAGTGTAAAGGAATTGAAAAAGGTGTAAACAATTGAGGGGTGCTGCAATAAAATAAAACTGACTTTATTTCGAGTTGATGTTGTTGTTCGATTAAAAAATTACTTGATTTAAAACGTTGACTGACAAAAAATATTGTGCTGTCATTAAATACCTACAAAAACAATTGCCAATTATAAATGTATAAAATTTGCTGAAAAAGAATGAATGTCAGTTCCCGTACAACTTTGAGAGAAATTAAATTCGTGACATAAACTTATAAAGTACTCTAAAGAAGTATGAAATAAAGACTATAAACAAGTTATCTAAATTTGAAAGCTGGTGTATTGCAAAACATCAATCCGCTAGCCAGAATATGAATCTTTGGGACTCGTTCGCCGCGCTAACTCGCCCCTATGTATCATATTCTGGCTCACGGAATGACATTTTACAATATACAGCTGCCAGAACCCAGATAACATTTTTTACTTTCTGTATAACAAGCAATGTGTGTTCATCATAACAAGTCGACTACATTCATCACAGCAGGCAGTGCTCGTCCGGAACTCGTAAAAAAACATAGAATAAAAGTTGATGGATCCTTCGATCTCTCTTATAGATACATTGATGATGCTTTTTCCGTTAATAACGCATCTTTTGCGAAATGGATCTCATTGATATATTTTTAAGAGAAAACGGAGACTTGCTAAATATGGTCCCCATTGGTATATCCTCCAGCACTAGAGATAAAGGAAACGACAGAAACCACAAGATCTACATTTTTTTTTGGACTTACATCTCGAATTTGACGAAAATGTATCTCTGTACTAAAATTAACGACTAATGGATGACTAAATACCGAAGTTACTGTGAATTTACTTTCTGCATATGCGCATTTCGACAACTTATGTCTCATCAGTGCAGATAAAATCTAAACTTTTGGAAGACCAGAAAATCAAAGATATTAGAAAACTGATAGAGAACAAATAACCGATATGATCTGAATGTAAAGCCAAAATCAGCTAAGGACAGAGCTTTGCATGAGGGAGATACTCCTTAGTTTTCAACAAAATTTACAAAAATTTAGATATTGTAATGTTCGAAATATAATCGGCTTTCGGGTCAGCACCGAAGTACTGACTACTGGGCTGGTGACTACCCTCGGGGACTAACAGTCCACCAGCAGTGGCATCGACCCAGTGGTAACAAATGACTAAATACCGAAGTTACTGTGAATTTACTTTCTGCATATGCGCATTTCGACAACTTATGTCTCATCAGTGCAGATAAAATCTAAACTTTTGAAAGACCAGAAAATCAAAGATATTAGAAAACTGATAGAGAACAAATAACCAATATGATCTAAATGTAAAGTCAAAATCAGCTAAGGACAGAGCTTTGAATGAGGGAGATACTCCTTAGTTTTCAACAAAATTTACAAAAATTTAGATATTGTAATGTTCGAAATATAATCGGCTTTCGGGTCAGCACCGAAGTACTGACTACTGGGCTGGTGAATACCCTCGGGGACTAACAGTCCACCAGCAGTGGCATCGACCCAGTGGTAACAAATGATTTTAATTTCAAAATTATCAATTGGCCTAACATGGACAGTAATATTCCAGCTTCTGCTTATGGGATGTATGTTTTGCGGTTGATTCGTTACGCGAGAGCTAGGACACATTATACAGACTTTCTCATTAGACATTGTGACATGTAACTCCATGACCGTCTATTAAATCAAGGCTTTAAAAATTCCAACTCACACGATTTACTAAATACTGGAATGATCATTTCTTTTAACTGTCTCCGACTTTCCAATAGAAAGTGATGTTGAGTTGCTAACGGACACTATCGCAATGGAAGGGGATGTGGCGCACCAGAAGACCGATTTAACCCACTTTTGTAAATACCTGTACCAAGTCAGAACCATTGTGGTCGACAATTTTTCCGATGCTTTCCACCTGTTTTTTCCTCAAGGACTTTGGCTCTTGAAGATTCTTGTAGATTCTGTAATTTTGTTATTACAATAACAGACTGCTTACAATCATAAGTGCGTGCTGTGTATGTATCTAAAGACGGCCTACGTTCCTAACGGGCCTTAATACGTTCATCATAACACACGTAGAACGTTCATTCTTATATGCTTTTGCATAACAAGCCGTGATCTTTGTAAAACATTGATTCGATATCCCTAAATAGATTTAGGGAAAATTTCAATGTAACGAATTTCGTTTTATCAAAAACTTGATTATTTGCAATTAAAGTCCCATATATAACAATATTTCATTATGAATTTATAACTTCAACAACCGTTCTGATAGATGTCGTAAAATTTTACAAATTAAATTGAACTTTATATTTAATTGGAATAGCCGGACGTGAACAAAATCTTTATTTTAAATTTCAATTTGAACTTCGTTAGAGGTAACAAACAGCATTGTCAATCTAAAAATTATTAGATATCCGGAATTTCTACGGAATGACGGATGTTGATCATCGTATAGTTTGACATTTGAATGCACTACTGTAATAAAGTCCCATGACATTTCTATTTCACTTGTAATTTTATAACTGGAAAAATTAATTATTGGTTCAAGATTGTTCGGAAAATAATACATGTCAGGTAACAAGTTACAATAAAGATAATTTGAAAAGTAATGAATTTCTGAATAAATATATTAAAATATTTGATAAAAGATCGTAGATTAAATAATATTAATTGATTTAAAATGTTATATTTCGTACGGAGATGGAATAACTTAAACAATGTAACAATTAGAACTCACAAGAGAATTTTCAGTAGGAAACAATAGCAAATTAATGAAATGACACTTGATACAAGGATCGACACATTCATATTGCTTTCAAAGTATAAATTATTTTACAATCAGCGAGATATGTAAAAAGGGGGATAACAGGAAACTCCTAAAATGGCTGAAAATTACAGTCACTTGTCACAATCTGCCAGGGAACTAAACAGGAGCAAAAGACATGCCTAAACAAGGGATGCTAACAGCTAAACTGCCGACTAGCTCAAGGAGCCTAGTCTGCTGGTAGATCACTGCCGCACTACGGAAGAAAATTCAGACTCAAAACTTCCCGAAGGGTTTGGTCAAGAATCATCATATATTTCAGTAATCATCGGCAGTATCAGTGAGAGACCAGTATGTGTGTAAAATGTTCAGATCACCAGACTCAAAGTTAATTTTACGTATGCAAGCAGAGTATCTTGTCGATATTCTTTATTACGTAAAGAATAAAAGTTACGTCCCAGCTTTTCTAGATTTTTAATCAGTTTTTGGCATTTTTTAACACGAGAATTAGAAATGACTATAGTAATATTAAGCTTTTAGTGAGTAACGCAATATATAGATATCAAATGTTCATATCTATCGTACAACTTCTTAAAAGTGCTCAACAACGTATGCAATCTGTAACCTTGTAAAACTTTGGCTGTGATAGTAAGGTTACGTTCATTAAAATCGTCAAGAGTAGATCAAACGCGTGCGAATCGTACTAGTTGAGAAATATACATCCCGTAGGATGGAGCTAAAGCAATGTCGCCGTCAAGGAAAGCCAATTTAGTAATAGTGAAATCAAAATCATCCCTTTTATCATATATTTTAGTTTTATTTTACCAGAGTCAAATTGATTGTTAGATTTAAAAAAGGGGGGCAGTATTTTGAGTCATTGTTAGCTTTATTTAATTTCTGATCTTGTGGGTATATAATGTCTACATTATCCAAAAACTGGGAATTGTCAATAGTAAGGATATCGTCAATATACCTGATGTTATCATTGAAAATAGAAATAAGGTATGGTTCGATTTTGAAGTTTTTTCATGAATTCTCGTTCGTAACAGAGAAAGATCTGTAATTAGAGGTGTACAATTAGTACCCATTGGAATATGTTTGATTGATTCATTGACCACAGCAGTTGGTTTTGTTAATAGGAATGACCGGTCCTCCCAATGTGGTGGTTAGAAGATAACCATGTGCAGGATAGTTGGGACATGAAAAGGAAAGCTGTTAGAGACAAACTAATAAGAGAAATGCAACATTTCATGCAGTTAAGAAATGTGTTATGGTCTCATGTTCATTTACTTCATATCCTTTCGTAAAATATTTAATAAAGGAGTTTGTCTTTTATTACAGTGTGGAGTTGGTAAAATAATTCCCCGTGGTAGAGATGTATGCTCTTTATTTTTCTTAGATATGGTGTACTTGTACATGAGATAATATCTCATGTGTACACTTTGTTTAATGACTCTTATCTAAATTTATTTAAATTCTAAAACCTAAGGATTTACTCCCTCCATCGTAGTTTTGTCCTTAGCTGTATTTGATATTACTGATTATTCGGATTTCGTTTGGTTTTATGCATTTTAAACATTTTTTTAAAAATATGGATTTCCTTTGTTTGAGTTCTAGTGCTGCTGATGAGGAATTAATTTCCAGCTCATTAAAATTATTGCAGTTGGAGTTAACATATGTGTTATGGCCTCATGTTCATTTACTCCATATCCTTTCGTAAAATAAAGTATAAAGACCACTTCTAACGGGGCAGGACATGCTTAACAAAGATTGCTCATTTCCCTCGGATCTGATAAAATACATGGCTGCCAGCATGGAACATAGTTTGATATTGGACCCTATTGGAAAATCACATTTTCATCTTCTCCTCTGAAACTGCTGAAGCAAATGTAATCTAACTTTGCAAGAATGAAGTATGGAAAGTCCTTAACAAAGATTGCTCATTTCATTTCGATCCGATAAAAAAACATGGCCGCCAGCACGGATCATAGTTAAACATAGGTCCCTATGGGAAAAATCACATTTTCATCTCCTGTGAAACCAATGAAGCAAATTCAACCACACTTTACAGAAATGATGTATGGAAGATCCATAACTCTGATTGCTCATTTTGTTTTGATCCGATAACAAAAAAACATGATGGCCAGCGCTGAACATAGTTTAACGGGAAAATCTTCATTTTCATCATCTACTCTGAAACCATTAAAGCAAATTTAACTTAACTGTATTGGAGTAATGTATGGAAAGATATTAACAAAGAATACTTATTTCAATTGAATCTGACAAAAACATGGATGTCAGAAGAGAACATAGCTTAGCATTAGACCCTTTAGGAAAAACATTTTTGGTCATCAGCATAGGCATGGCTTAAAAGCATCTTTGTCAGGTGAGCGATACAGGCTCAGTATCTGAGCCTCTAAATGAATTTTGGGATAAAATCTTTATGCAGAATTGCTGCATATAGTCTGTAGATTTGCAGTAAGCTTTCGGAATTATGATTTCGGTTCCAACTTTGGTAAAATTCCTGAAAATGCCAAAGACTCATATTTCTTGAAATTTGAGCATATAATAATGTATTTTAGCAATTGTTTGATAGAAAATATTTTTTTTTTTGTTTTTGATAATTAGAACTCTAAAATGCGATTCCAAGTTTGGTACATTTTTTGAAAGTCTCAAAGACCACTTTTTTGGAATTCTACCTAGCAACCATACTAAAATAGCTTCTTCTAAAAATTTAGGACAAAAGCATTCATCGATTGGATTTTAAAAATATTTTTTTCCGGTTTTGGTTAATTTCCTGCAAGTCTCAAAGACTACTTTTTTTTAATTCTACCTAGCAACCATACTAAAATAATTTGTTAAGTTTAGGACAAACATTTTAACTAAATGGATTTTAAAAATATTTGATTCCATTTTTTGTTCATTTCCTGAAAGTCTCAAAGACCAGTTTTTTTTTCTTTTCTTTTTTTTTTAATTCTACCTAGCAACCATACTTAAATAGCTTCTTTGATTAAGGACAAACACTTTCATCAATACATCGGCAAACGAATACCGAAGCAAGAACGAGGAAAGGGGAAATTCTAAAATCATAAATCAAACAACACGGCAATTCACAGCAACACGAATTGAGACAGTATGACAAAGACAAAACAAATAAACAAAAATGAACAAAAACGCCACAAAACTAAAGCACTAGCAGTGTGATCAATTGGATTTAAAAAAATATTTGATTCGAGTTTTGATAAATCAAAAACTAGTTATTTTTTGGAATTGTAACTAACAACCATACAAAAGTAGTTTGTTTAGTTTAGGACAAACATTTCAAGCCATTTGATTTCAAAAATATTTGATTCCAATCTAGGTAATTTTTTTGGAAGTCTCAAAGACAACTTATTTTTTGGAATTCTGCCTAACAACGATATATCTTTAAATTCTTTTTGAAAAAGTAACGACTATCAATAGTTTTATATAAAAAATATGAAGAAAAATTATGCCCAGGGGGAAACAACTGTTTTCTGTATCAAACAGGGTGTGCGGGGATAGCTGTCGTTCCGACAACCTCTAGCTTTTATTACTACAATATGTTGAAATGCTGATAGTAATTAAAATAGTTAACTATTTCGTTCCACTTTTGTCCGTTTATCTACATATAAAGATTGGTGTTGAATTAAAAAGCAGTTAAGGTACTTCAACACTGAAATAAAGAAGAGTGTTTAATCTATGGACATACGAAGGTATACTTTGTGATGCTTGAACTAATATTGCTATGACAATATTTCCTGATATTCATCACTCTCAAGGTACCATCGTATGTATCATAATTCCTTATATTCTAACATAACATTTTTTCAAGTTCAAGGCAAACAAGTTTTTGTGATCCACAGCAACCAGATATCAAACTTTATAAGGGGGTATGTGGCTATAAATTTTGCACATGTTCAGTATTATAAAGTTTCTACATGTACCATGATTTATACGTCTATCTCCATGCATTATATACCTACAACTATGCCTGTATGAATTAGATATCTATCACCATGAATTATACGCCTACCAGCATGCATTCTTTAAGTACCACAATACAGTTATACAGCTACCATCATATTTTATATCACCACCACTATGCTTCAATGCACATGATAGCTTCCACCATGGATTATTCAGCTACCATCATGTATAATATAATTATAACCGTGCATTCTACAGATACAGTCATGCTGATATGTTTCAAAATGTCTCAAAATACAGAATTACACAATAGCTTTCGTGTAAATTGTTATAGTTTACTTGCTAAGAAAACGTAATTACCGACTTTCGCGACTATTGCTGTAATCAACACTTTAGCAGA
>MJUU01011146.1:3362-15011 GCA_002080025.1 Modiolus philippinarum
AAGCATTTTGAGCGTTTTATGGGCTGAATATAGGATGGACTTATATGTTTAATAATCAGCAAGGAATTATAATAATATTCATTACGGTGTTGATGTCCGAGAGTGTACAAATTTAGTCAATTTATCTCGACAACATTACAACTTTGGATATTGAACTCATAATACATTTTTTTACTATTGACCGATTCAAACCAGTGAATATGTTCAAATATACCAGACTTCAAAACAAAACAAAAATACTAAATGGCTAAATACACAACGCTTGCTGTACGGTGCGAGTTTGTCGTTCCCGACAAGAAGGCGGTTGGCCTTTGCTTAACCCAAGAAGCTTCAATGTTCGACAACAAGCATAAAGGTCTCAATGTTTGTTCTTTTTTTCTGTTTGAAAGTTAAAAGTTTGAAGATCCTTTTTTTCATACAAAAGATACTGTCCTTGTCAGCGAGGTTAAAAAAAAACGCTGATGTGCGTGATTAGGATTATGTGTATTGTGCTTTTTTACTAATATGGAACTTCTTCATATTGTCCCGACTCAACACGTATTCTGATGAGACTTATGTGCTAGGCTCCTTATGCACTAAGCCATGCACGTGTCCTCATATTTTCACTAACTGCTATGTACGCAATCATATAATGGATCAAAACGTGTATGAAAAGGAAAAATTCTTCAGTCTTAGAAAAAAAAAACGCTTACCACAACCCCCACAAGTAATAAGTAAATAAATAACAAACCAAGAAATCTTAAAAAAAAATTAGACATATATTTGCCTCACACGTGTCTTTTTTTTATTTTTTAAATTTTTTTTCAGTTATTTTTTTTTTCAATCGCTGAACTTTTGTACAGTACACTTCATGTACAACATAATCCTTAGTCAACTGGTAACGATGTTTATTCTCACCAAAACTTTACCTCACCTTCGCTAGGTGTGGCACACGCCTGTACATGTATTAAAGGTAATCATAAAATTTACCGCACGTGACTTTAAGATATTTACAAGTTATAGAAGCAAAAGGTGTTATTATCATAAAACGGTGCTTTGTTTGCATTATAGTCTGAAAAGGGTGTTTTTGAAAAGTAAAACCAATCTAATATGCATTTAACAACGTTAATTTATTATTCATCTATACTGTATAATTATGTATTTCACAGAAAAATAATGCGAATTCCGATCAATGTATCGCTTTTGTAATTAAAAACCTTTGCGCTCAAGTCTCGGCTGTAAGCATTCATGTAGTATCATATTTTCTGTTCTATCCGCTTTCAAATGCATCAAGAATACATCAAGCATTTTTTAACTAACTTGTTTCAAACCTATATAAGGCAAGAGTGTAACAGTGTATTTATTTCACGACAAATAATCTTTCCGGAATACATTATTGTTGCCGCGAGTATGTTACGGAATAAAGTACACTAGTATATTACCAACATAATAAAATGGAAGGAATGCACTAGGACTTGCTTTACACAAGTTCCCCTTACTTCAGACAGAGACATATAAATGTTTTATATGTCTCTGCCTCTGATAAGACTGACACATAGTCAAGAAACAGGATTTTTAACATAAATGGAATAAAAAAAGTAAATTTATTAACCCGAATACATATATCTTTATTATCAATAAACACAATTTCAATCTGGGACTAGTTAAATGTAGATTAAATTTTAGCTTCAATGGACAATAGATCCAAGAAAGTAGGATAAATTCCTTGTTTTTGTAATTTGTGTAAGCCGACAGCTCTGCCCCGGGGAGAGTGCCGGACACGTGCGTATATTTAGACGACAGTGAAATATACACAGATGGAATGTTTTACAACTGTTACAATATACAATCACCTCATGCAGATATAGTCACACAAATTAAAAAAAATATATATATTCATATCTCTCGGAAATTACGGTAACGGAGATGGTTTAGAAATATTATTCTGCTTGCACGATTTAGTTATTCTTTTTTTGTTTAGGGAAGAATTCCTTTGAATCCTAGATTAATTTCATAAAAATGATGAAAATAAAGAAAAAAAACTAAAAGCAGATATCACGAGATTATTTTCAGTATTTTTATGTTCTTATTAATATAAGAACGAAAATAATAAAACGATCACCTATTCAGATGCATAGTTGCCAACCTCTGACAATGAAAAATCATGTCATGACATGACATGATCTACCAAAAAGCGTGTAAAAACGCGTGACATACTTTTGGATTAGTGTACAAATTTACATGAAACCAATTTACTAAGTATAAACTCCCATTGTATTCTATATTTGCCTGTTTTGCTAATTTCAGAACAAGCTGACTGGGTACATAATCAAATTAATTACAAGTTTGGTTGAATTTATAGAAAGCAAGCCAAAAAAAGAGTTTCTTCAGCCTTGTCCTTGATGACCCCATCATTCAATTTTCTGTAGCTGATAAGGAACTAATGGTCTTGGACCCATTTTGACAGATTAAGAGTTTCATGAGTCCGAGCTTTTGTATATCTGACTTGATTAATTTCTGTAAACATGCCAAATGATCCAGTATAAATTTGTAAACTGCAAAGGCCTCCTACTGGCCCTAGTCCCTACTGTCCGATCACTTTCTTTTACATCAAACCCGGACTCCCAAATTTTGTTTTGGTATCACGAATCCGGTACAAAAATATCGTTTTCTCTTTGCACTTGTGTCTTTAGTCGACGTAACCAACCAAGAAAATGAAACGAGTTACGATTCAAAATCAGTTGTTTGCCCGAAATCGAAGTTTAACAATTTACCCTACGCTCATGAAAAGTCTGGAGAATCACGGGAATCGATAGCGCTAATAACCAAAAACATTAGCATCGAGTGTGGAAAAGACCAGAGAATCACGAAAACCGCGATATCGCTAATAACCAAAAACGTAAACAACGAAAAGCGTGTAATGGCGTGTGAAGTTCGGAAAAGCGTGTACACGCCGTGTGACAAAATCTACGCGTGTAAACCGTTGAAAAAGCGTGTGTTACACGCGAAAATCATGTGAGTTGGCAACTATGTTCAGATGCTAAAAAATAAGCAAAATATTTCGTTGATTTTAAATTATCATACAGGTAGGTGATTTTTGAAAAATCAGAAAACCTGACCAGTACAACGAAACTGTAATTCGAAAGTGTAATTATAAATTCCGCATGGTAACACAATGTTATCTTTATAATAATTGTACGTGTCACTTTTCCGCAGTATAGATGTACAGCGGTAATTAGATGTTGTGATATCGATTGTGTCGCCACCTATGTATACATGTCGGACCCCCAGTAGTAATTTCTTGACATTTCTAAGTTCGTTTTTTGACTTTATAGATAAAGATATAATTTTTTTCTCGATGTATCATCGATGTTTGACATGTAAATAACAGAATATCAAATTTTGATTTTTGACTGAACTTCCCCTTTAAACATGTGTGAAAGTAAGCATTGATAATGATAGTAAATTTAACTAATTTGAACAGAAATACATGGGTGTTCTGAACAGTATGGGCTGAAATTTTATTTTGATCACTATTTAACACTTCTTGTAAAAAATTCTTTAATGTTCACCAAAAATTGAGAATAGAAAGAAAACTAGTATGTGTAAGATATATTAAAATTTAAGAAAAACACTACCGTTCCATTTATTCTTAAAATAGAAAAATCAATAAAATTGCTGAATCTGTGCTATAAATTACCTCCCTGGGAAGAAATCCAACTTTTACATATTTTCATTATCTTTGGACAGCATTGCAAAAATTATACTGGATGTTGGGTATTTGTTTTCATGACTAAATAAATATTTATTGGCTGTGTGGAAATATTTTTTACAATTTTTAGATTTTGATCATACCTATTGTAATGATTCTAAAAAAATTGAAAAACAGTTATCTCCTCCTACCCCAGGTCTATCCCCCCTTTTAAAAACCATCCCTGTGATTAAAAATTTTTTTTTTTTGATCAGTTTTTAGCTCACCTGGCTATGCCAGGGTGAGCTTTTGCCATCACTTGGCGTCTGTCGTCTGTCTGTCCGTCGTAAACTTTTCATTCAAAGATCTTCTCCTCTGAAACCACTGGGCCAATTGGGACCAAACTTGGTCACAATAGTTCTTGGGTGGTCCCCTTTAAAAATTGTATCCGGCATGTCCGTACCTAATCCAAGATGGCCACCAGCGGGGAACATAGTTTTAAGATTGGACCCTATGGAAAAGACATTCAAAGATTTTCTTCTCTGAAAGTACCAGTCCAATTATCACCAAACTTAGACACAATGGTCCTGAGATGGTCCCTTCCGAAAAAGGTATCCAACAGGTCCGTACCTATTCCAAGATGGCCGCCAGTGGGGAACATAGTTTTAACATTGGACCCTATGGAAAAGACATTCAAAGATCTTCTTCTCGGAAACTACCAGTCCAATTATAACCAAACTTAGACACAATGGTCCTTAGATGGTCCATACCTCATCCAAGATGGCTTCCAGCGGGAACCAAGTTTTAACATTGGACCCTATGGAAAAGACGTTCAAAGATCTTCTTCTCAGAAACTACAAGTCCAGTTATAACCAAACTTAGTCACAATGGCCCGTAGATGGTCTGTACCACATCCAAGATGGCCGCCAGCGGGAACATAGTTTTAACATTGGACCCTATAATATAAATTCAAAGATCTTCTTCTCAGAAACTACTGGTCCAATTAGAACCAAACTAAGCCACAGTGGTCCAAAGGAGGTCCCATCCAAAAAAATATATATAGCAGGTCCATACCTCATCCAAGATGGCCACCATCTGGAACATAGTTTTTACATTGGCCCTTTTGATTTTAAGGGGAACCTCTGCCCAAAATTTTGAATTTTTATTTGAATTGTGGTCTGAATGTTTCAATTTCAGCATTATGTATTACCTTGATTATAAGGGGAACCCCTGCCCAAATTTTTTTAATGTTGTTCTGTTATGGGTTGTAATGGATGGTGGATCTTTCAGTTGCCATGGAAACCAAACAAGAATACTGTAATTTTAGAAAAAAAAGTATTCTGCTAAATTTTATGTTTTGTTTTTCCTATTGGAAATGCCTTTTATCTATGTCAGCCATGGTCCAGGTAAGCAATTCAGGCTCTTGAGAGCCTCTTTTTGTTAATTTATTGGAAATTTTCTCATTAAATGTATTGTTGAAATGTTTAGAAATTGACTTGTTTTCATGCATTTGCAAAAAGGAATCAATTCACAAAAAATTTAAAAATAAATAAACCACTATGGGTTTGAATATTGCAAATGCAAGAGTTTCCAGGCACCTACCATAGCTTTTTTCCAACATTGAACTTTTGACTTTCTTCCCCCACAGGTCTTGAATCCATGCAAGAAGTTCATTATGCTAAATAGTCATTAATTTTCCCAGTGGTCAGAAGCTTTTGTAGAGCTTATGTAAATTGTTGACTTTTTAACATGTGTATACTGTAAATTCTGTCTTAAATCAATTCTTAAGAAATGCACAAAAAAATTGTTAAGTCGCTCAAAGTTTGCTTAGTCAGTATGAATATAGATTTGTTAATCCAGAAATAACTGTCTTTGTTGCAGGTAGCCCAGAGCTGGAGAATGTTGAAGGCCATTTATGCTACACCAACTGTTACCAAGAACTTACTTCGGACAGAGTCTGTCTTGTCCAATGTCAGCGAAAAACCCAAAGATAAAGGTAAAACACTGTGAAAGTACTATTGTTCATGGGATTCCAATTTTCATGGATTTCATGGTTTGTTAAAACCACTAAATAAAGATCCCAACGAAATCTAATATTTTTCCTTAGTGTTTTAATGCATAAAATTCGAAACCACAAATTTAAGTATCTACCAAATAGTGATATTTATGGAACCACAAAAATTGATGTCCAAGAATAAAAGTACTTCCAAAGAATACAGAGATACATATAGAAAAATGGAAGTGTTGTTTTTGATACAAAAATATTGTTGACAATAATGGAAAATCAGTTTTCAAGGAACCGGGAAATTGACTATTGATTAGTAAAAGTATTTGTATGTTCCTACATTTTTGTTGATGGATATTTCTTTATTTATATTGACACTCTGATTGACAAAGTAAGCATGTCCTAAGATACTTTTTTGCAATATTTTTTCGTATTCAGGCAGTAGCAAATACTGAAATTATTTGCCTCGTGAGATCAAAGGAAACTCACACAAATTGCCCATTTCATGACGTTAATGGTATACTAAACCTGTCAACCCTTTGTTTCTTTGCGAAAAATAGGTCGTTACACAAAATGACCCCCAAAGGCTAGACTGAATTCTTCTGCCTCTATGGTGCAAATATTACATATTTATCATTTATCTTTTCTATCATGACTTTAATTTTGATTTAACAGCAAAAATTGAAAAATAAAAATAAAAGTCCAAATGGAAAAGATAAACAATAAATAGGTAATATTTGCACCATAGAGGCAGAAGAATTTGGTCTACCCCAAGGCCTGATGACAAGGCCGGTGATCATCCCCCACCCCCCTCCCCCCGGCAGTTCCAGAGGTTGACAGGTATGGGTATAGTCAGAAGATGACAAAAAAATTTAACATCATAATTGAATTACAATTCTAATATGGGAACAATGGAAACCATGACTACTAGCCATATGAAAATCTCCAATAACAAAATGAGGGACTTCACAAAAGTCATTAAGCTGAAACTGATGACGTCATAATGTTTTGTGCACAAAAACGTCAGTACATATGAAGAAATGGCTGACGTTACCCTGTACACTATAGGTCCGCTCAGATCATGAAAAGTCATATTAGAATCGAAGTAATTCATGTTCGCCCTTGGTTTGTAGTCGATTTACATATGGGTGTCCATTATTTTCATATTTTACCAGTCGCTACGCTCTGGGTAAGTATTAACGAAAATAATGGCCACCCATATGTAAATCTCCAACAAGCCACCGGCGCCCATGAATTATTTCTTTATTATTATATAGATAGCGGTGATTTATCAAGTTTTCTCAGTTAAATAAATGTCATATTATCACCGGTGAAAATAAAGGATTTCTAGTCACTGGATGACGTCTCAATGAAGCGACCTCACAATATCTCTTCAATGTCGTCGTGAAGTAAACAACTGGTGGATTGAAATGAAAAAAATATAATCTGCATATACAATCTCGGTTTTTGAGTAGAAAATCTGTATAATAAAAAGCATAACTAATCCACCATCATGAATATCAATAAAAATGTCACTTGTGTCGATCAATGCAGTGGATTAAACTTGTTGCAGAACAAAGTTCCGCAACTTGTTTAATCCTTCTGCATTGTTCGGCACTTGTGACATTTTTAATGATATTCACGACGGTCAATTAGTTGTACTATAATTAATCACTGATAGAAAACTTTCTCTCTAGGGACAATATAAATATATTTCTATCACCGGTCAAGAAATATGAACACAGGACAGAAATTAGAGAAAACAAGTTTGAAAGAAAATGAGCATCATCAAAACATGGAAATAAAAGAATTTGGCAAAATGTTTCTCTATCCTATATTATAGGTTTTGCATGAATTTGGCTTCTAAATCAAAGAATTGTAAGGGAAGGGGTGGACTTTTGTAAAATTATCCACTGTGCATAAATTTTAATTTCTTTTTCCTATGTCTTTCTATAGTCCAATTGCCCAATGTACCAAAAACCATCAAATTTTAAGCTCACCTGGCTATGCCAGGGTGAGCTTTTGCCATTCTTTGGCATCTGTCCATCGTCCGTCCGTCGTAAACTTTTCATTCAAAGATCTTCTCCTCTGAAACCACTGAGCCAATTGGAACCAAACTTGGTCACAATAGTCCTTGGGTGGTCCCCTTCAAAAAAGATATCCGGCATGTCCGTACCTAATCCAAGATGGCTGCCAGCGGGGAGCATAGTTTTAACATTGGACCCTACGAAAAAGACATTCAAAGATCTTCTTCTCAGAAACTACCAGTCCAATTATAACCAAACTTAGACACAATGGTCCTTAGGTGGTCTCTTCCAAAAAAGGTATCTGACAGGTCCGTATCTAATCCAAGATGGCCGCCAGCGGGAACAAAGTTTTAACATTGGACCCTATGGAAAAGACATTCAAAGATCTTCTTCTCAGAAACTACAAGTCCAGTTATAACCAAACTTAGTCACAATGGCCCTTAGATGGTCCTTTCCAAAAAAGGTATCTTGCAGGTCTGTACCTCATCCAAGATGGCCGCCAGCGGGAACATAGTTTTAACATTGAACCCTATGGAATATACATTCAAAGATCTTCCTCTCAGAAACTACTGGTCCAATTAGAACCAAACTAAGCCACAATGGTTCTTAGGTGGTCCCATCCAAAAAATGTATCTGGCAGGTCCATACCTCATCCAAGATGGCCACCATCTGGAACATAGTTTTTACATTGGTCCTATCGATTTTAAGGGGAACCTCTGCCCAAATTTTTTGAATTTTTATTTGAATTGTGGTCTGAATGTTTCAATTTCAGCATTATGTATTACCTTGATTATAAGGGGAACCCCTGCCCAAATTTTTTTTTGAATGGTGTTCTGTTATGGGTTGTAATGGATGGTGGATTTTTCGGTTGCCATGGAAACCAAACAAGAATACTGTAATTTTAGAAAAAAAAAGTATTCTGCTAAATTTTATGTTTTGTTTTTCCTATTGGAAATACCTTTTATCTATATTAGCCATGGTCCAGGTGAGCGATATAGGCTCTTGAGAGCCTCTTGTTAGTAAAATGCCTTCCAACCCCATAAAATTATTTCTGGAAGAGCCCTAACCAAATCTGCTACTAGCTGAGGTGTTTTCTTGCGTGGACAACATGTTTGCAAGAAAACATATGTACAACTGATTCACATCGATTATCAATAAACACAGAAAAAATGGAGTTTCATCCTAAATTCTTTGGTTGATGTTAAAAAGACATTATATGCAAATGTGCATGAATTGATATAAATAATGGCAGATTCCACCAATGGGAGATAATTTGACTGACTTTGCACTGATCCCTTCCTCATAAATTACCTTGTAAGCACAACTTCTCACAAACCATACGGAAGATTTTTATGAAACTTTACACAAGGGAATGACACCATATGCAGATGTGCATGAAGGAATATAATTAATTTCCCAGATCATTTGACTTGTCTTTAATTTTAAGAAAATGGGGGAGAGGGATATCCTGTTATTGCTTTTTCTCAGTCTTAAAAGGAGTGATATACACTTATACACTTTGTTCAATTACTATTATCTAAATTTATGTAAATTCTAAAACCGAAGGATTAACTCCCACCATCGTAGTTTTATCCTTAGCTATATTTGATATTACTGACTATTCGGATTTCGTTTGGTTTTATGCATTTTAACATTTTTTGAAATTATGGATTTCCTTTGTTTGGGTTCTAGTGCTGCTGATGAGGAATAAAATTTCCGAAATGGCCATACAGCTCATTAAAATTATTGCCGTTGGAGTTAACATATGTGTTATGGTCTCATGTTCATTTACTCCATATCCTTTCGTAAAATATTGTAAGGAGGTAAATATCCAGAATTATCAACCATTCGAAGGACTTTTCACTAATGGCATTAGCAAACAAAAATTGAAGATTCAAATGCACAAAACCCGATTTTAAATAATAAAGAATGACCACACAGTGTCATGTAACAAGATTTTGAAAGTCTGCTTATTGTCTGTGGTTACCCTAACATCATGCTGATTAAGACCTTGGGTAAGGATATAACAGATTATCAATTGACTCTATTGGATGGTGTTTTAGATGCAGAAAGGCACTATAAATGCTGAATCATTCAATTTTTTGTTGTTTTACACTTGTTTGTCCATTTGTCTGTCCATCCATCCATTTGTCCCATGATATTTTGCATAAATGTTAAAAAATGGATAACAGGAAACACCTACAATGGCTGAAAATTATAATTACATGCAACACTTTGCAAGGGAACTACACAAGAAAAACTTGTATAAGACAAACTAAAACTACTTTTGAAAAGGGATGCCATATTTATTATAACAAGTATAACAATAAGCCAGATACAGTAGAACCTGTCTAAACCGAACCCCTCTGGGACTGAAGGATTTGTTGGGTTTAGACAGGTATTCAATTTAAACAGGTTTAAAATATATAGAAATTGATGCATAGGGTCTTCACATCATGATTGGTTTAGACAGGGATTCGGTTTAGTCAGGGTTCGGTTTAGACAGGTTTCACTATATATGAGTGATCATACTGCCTTTTGATTCAAGGTAATTGAAAAGCAAGACTCATATAACAGACATGATTTAATGTGTAATATTATCCAATTTTTTTTGTTGATCTTTTGCAGTTAAGTTACCAGATACTCCAAAATCTTCAGAAAAAGATAAAACAACAACAGATATTACCTCAGGTAAATAGAATGTACAATATACATTTATTTCCCATGCATGTGGGAAATATGAAGATTTGTTTACCTGAGGGAATCATATTTCCCAAAGTCATCCCCTGAGGGAAATATGATTCCAGAGGTTATACAAATCTTCATATACATGTATCCACCAATGATCATGCACGGGAAATAAACATTTTATCCCACTACATTAATATGTACAAATCATTGGCAGTGGGATTCAGAGGGGGTTCTGCCTCCCCTCCATCTTTTCCGAAAATTTGTAAATGATCTTACGGAATTCAGGCAAAACTTGACAAAAACTGCGAAAAACTCGTCTGCAACCTTTTTTTCCTAAAACTCTGCCAGATTTCCCCCATATTGGAAAGCCACATCCACCATTGAAAATCTAATGGAGTAATAAGGGCTCAAGAACTAAAAGTACACTACATAAGAAAATGCAATTCTGTTGCTGGAATAAATTTGTATAAATATCACAGATTTTACCTCAGGAAGGTAAGTTTGAATATGACTAATATGTTATGTAAATGACTTCTCAAAAAATTACTGGATTTTGTCTCACCACCAAGTATGTTATTTAGGATTGCATTCATTAAATAGTTAGTAGCATTGAAGAGGATCTTTGTATAATTGCAAATGAATTCATTTTATTCCACCTTACTTTGCGTACTTTGTTATTATGAGTTTATTTATATGGACATAATTTTAATAATAGAGTTTATAGTGTATATTTGATTAATAAAGATTTTAATTATTTTCAACTTTTAGAAGACGATGATCTGACTGATACTGATCTCTCCAATATAGCCAGAGGACAAATCAATCCTCCGGAGGAATGGGATTTATTTTTTGGAGGTGACGTGGATAAATCATTTCAGACATTTGGACACATGGAAAACCTTGGTCCAGTAAGGATAATAAGCAGAAACAAAATTATTTTGCTAAAGTACAGTCGAGTCTCGGAAGTCGGCGCATCTTATAAGTTGGCGCACATGAAGAAAATGATTTCCGTTTATAATATAAATATTGGTACAGAACAATTTCTGTACTAACTTAAAGCCAAATAGCGATGATGACNAAGAAATCTTTTTTTAGCGTTCCCTGGACCTGAAAAAGACCAAAAGGGTGCTATATTCGTTGTTAATAGGTTCTATTGGTGTTTAGAAGTTTACTGTAGCTGTTTAAGTTCATTATTTTTGTTGAATTTTTTTTGTTTTAATATTGAACATTCCCACCTTCCACTGAAAACCAGATAG
>MJUU01011148.1:2186-13711 GCA_002080025.1 Modiolus philippinarum
TGTGTGTGTGTGTGTGTGTGTGTGTGTGTGTATCCATATATGTTTCCTGTTTTTTTGTTTTTTTTTTAAATAATCAACAAATCATTGTCAATCATTGTAGAAAATTCCTGTTAATTTTTCTGCCCCTTAGGGGGCGTCTTAATTGACAAATAAAGTATTTGTTGTTGTTGTTGTTGTAAAGAGTGAGTGGTAGACATACCAAGCAAGTCACATCGGCAAACGAATACGGAAGCAAAAGTGATGAAAGGGTGAATTCCAAAATCCAAAATAACGGTGAATTATATCCAACACGAATTGAGACAGCATGACAAAGACAAATTAAACAAAAATCAACAAGAACGCCACAAAACTAAAGCACTACCAGTGTGAACCCCTACAAAAAATGAGGTATCATCAGGTCCCCGGAAGGGTTAGCATGCTCAACGCATTGCACCTGTCACAAGGCCAGGTATGATCAAAAGTTGTTTATATTGGATTGTGGCAAATGCATAATCATGAACTAAGGTGTAAAGCAATACCAGCCGAGACAAGGATTCTGGTCAATGGTGTTCCACTACTATCATTATGTGACTTAATAAGTTGGGGAAAGTCTCTCACGAATTTTCAATGGTCCTCTTTATTATTAATTATTGCAATTTTAACCCAGGCGTAGCTTTAAAAAAAAAGTAATAAATCTGCGTAGGTGATAGCTGTAAGGCTATATTTCACATCCTATTTTTAGTTTTAGGTGGTTGGTAGGCACCTGTAAGGCTATGTGAAACCTGTTGTCTTATTTTTCCCTATGCAGTGCACATTATTTGCACATTAAAAATGGCGCGCCTTAAAACAAGTTTAATCTTCCTTTTTCTTAAAAATACTGCATCATGTCAGGATCATTGCTGTTCACAAGGCTATGTCGGTGCTTTTGTGTTCGGTGTAGCCTTGTAAATCTTTTTTTTTTTTTACCAATCAGCCACCCAACACATTCTTCACAACCCCATTTTTCACTTAGTGCTTGGATGAACATTAAACTGTCTCACGACCTGTTTATAGTTACTACTAGACACTACCACATTGGAAGGGGGTTTGGTGCGAAGTCTTCAACTTTCCGTTGAATTTCCACCTGCCTTGTCTTTTTGCCCCTTCCACTTAGCCACAATTCTGTTCGGTAATTTTGTCATTACCCCTATTTTTAAGTTCAAGTTTTCATTCATAAGTTAATCTTTGTTAGTTATTCAATCAAATTCAAGACAAAAATGATCGCGGCTGATTTAAGTGAGCTGTAATCTATCCTCCATATCGAAGAAATCTGAGGATACACGCTTGATCTCTAGTGGCAGAAAAGAAGTTTTAACTATGTCCCCCTTCAAAAATATTGTCACAGAACAAATATATTAGATGAGGCAATAAATAGTATATTTAATTAATAATGTTAATATAACACAAAGATACATGTGAATATAGAAACAGATATAATTATAGTTAATACATTATCATTGTATTGTCAGAGGGTATTAATCTTACAGCATTCAATCTCATATCTAATTCTATCATGCCTTGAATTCCTCGTAAGTCTAAACTTTTGGAGGAAATACCCTTCATAACACCTGACTCTTTGTCTGTCCAGATAAGAATTTCTGCCTCCTCCATCCTTATCATATGGTGTAGACATGGGGAAGCATTGTAATCTGGATACTTTCTTCATTTGACAACACGTGTATTCATAGCGCCAATCACTTTTTCCTCCCCGTTTTAATCTGAATTCTTGTAGGAGACCATTTGATCCACAATCCACTGTTTGTCTATCTAGATAAACAACATTTCCGGATCCATCCTTTCCGTCATAGGTAAAGATGTTTTTAATTGGTTTTGACTGACAAACATCACTCGACAGTAATGTACAGCATTTATAATGATAACGAATTTCGTTACTCCCCCGTCGTTGAAGTTGGAACATTGTCATAACTTTTGAGGGTCCACAATACAGAGTATGTCTATCGAGGTATATAGCACGACCTTTACCTGCATTGTTCCAACGAGTATATCTGTCCACACACCATTCTCTACCACAATTCGCTTCATCTTGGCCGTCACCACAGTCATTTTCATAGTTGCATTTATCCCCTATCTGTATACATTTATTATTATTAGTACAGTAGAATCCCTTTGTTGTACCAATGGAACAGGAAGCAGTTTGTAACAGGTCAGCAGTTTCATTACTCGATTGTCCGTAAGATTTACCCAGAATTCCAAGCAGGATCGCTAGTAAAACTGAAACCATCACGAATCTGAAAAAAATAAAAACGATGATGATACTTCAGACTTTTTTTTTGTTCTTTGTTAGTCTGTTGGGTGTAACTTACTACCAGACGGTTCTTGCACCGCTCGCATTCTACAGAAGTAATGCAGAAATAGTCAAAGTAAAGACAAATTCAACTGCACTACTAAACAAACAATTCACAGACAACAAGTTTCATATACATCGACAAGCGAACACCGAAGCAAGAACGAGGAAGGGGACATTCTAAAATCATAAATCCAAAATGACGGCAATTCATACCAACACGAATTGAGACAGTATGACAAAGACAAAACAAATAAACAAAAATGAACAAGAACGCCACAAAACTAAAGCACTAGCAGTGTGACCCCTTATAAAAACTGAGGTATCATCAGGTGCTCCGGAAGGGTAAGCATGATGATATGATATGTTATCATAATGTTTAAAATATTGCATGTATCTTAAATGACAGGTAAAATACCGACGTTACTGATAATTTAGATTCTGCATATTGCTATTTCGGCAACTAATGTCTCTTAAGTCCATATCAATCAAAACATCTGAAAATTTATGAAAAAATGAAGGCGAACAAATTCCCAATAGTTTTTTTAGAAAAGCAAGATCCAGGTAAGGACAGAGTTGTGCAAGGGTGGGATATCCCCCTTTTGTGTGTGTGTGTGTGTGTGTATGTGTGTGTTTTCGGATTTCGTCCAAGCATCGAAGTACTGACTTCTGGGTTGGTGAATAAACTCGGGACTAACATATATTGTATTAGCATGAAATTTTCACTCTAATACCTATTTTTTCTATTAAGGTTTGAAACGGTACTTGCCACCAATTTCAGCAGACATAGTGTTTTAGGGGAAGTAATAAGAGGATTTAAAATGGAATTAATTTTAATTTTGATAGTGTTTGATCTGGTAGTTTTTCTATGGGCGGATTTGTTTTTCAATTAGGCGGAAATAGTTTTTCAATTGGGCAGGAAATAATTTGCAACTGGGCGGATTTTATTTTTTCAAGTAGGCGGATTACGTGTGATACACAGGTGCTTGAGGACAAGACCCTGTATTGGGCCCTATGGTCCCGCCCCCTTTTTTATAATATTTGCTAAATTTTTCAATATTTGCCATTTATTTGTGCTATTTTGTACTAATATAACATATTTCTATAGTCAATTCTGTATTTTACTATCAATTTTACTATAGAGCGCTCGCTTCGTTCATGCTTACCCTTCCCGATGAAACCTTGAGTTTTTGTAGGGGTTCACATTGTTAGTGCTTAGTTTTGTGGTGTTCTTCTTCGTGTTTATTTAAGTGTTTTCCAGGCTCTCTGTAATGATATCTTAATTAGTTTTGATATGAATTGCCGTGTTTTGGTTTTGTTTTTTTTTAATTTGATTTTTTTTGTTTTGTTTTGTTTTGTTTTTAGAACTTCCCCTACGGTGTTCATTTGTTATGTATTAGCAGCAAAATATATACTTGTGTATGCCTTTATATTTGCTTTCATTCGAAACAAATTACATGCAATCTTAATTTGTATATACAGTTGGCTAAAATTATTCCTAAGTAAAAAGTATTTTTGCTTACCTTTTTTTGTTTTATCTTGGTTTAATTCTGTGGAGACTGTGTATGCACTATGCCCGTTTTATACCATCGAAATAATACACGTACGTGTCATCGATAAACAGGGGATATTTTAAGACCAATTCAAATGAATATTGCAAATTAAACAATCTAGAACCATCTGTAAAAGTCATGATTATTTATATCAACAGATGAAATTGAACTTTAAATGTCATATTGAAAAAAATTATTCCAGTTTATCCGTGTGTTGCAGCATCTGTATTATTATAAAATAATAACATGACATGGACATTTTGACACGGCTAGAATCAGATCTTTGGATGGACCAGAAACCATTATAACGCTCTTTTAATCAGAATATATACCTGTTTGACAGACCCCTAAAGTATTGAAACGTATAGATTATATTATTATATTCCATATAGAAACATCAGTTTGACTTGTATCAAATTATTGCGCTGTATTGCATCTATTCCACAGAGGTATTAGATTGTCATTCACCCAGTAGCCAGTACTTGCAATATCTTAACTTCAAACTTAAATGTATTGTGTGATTTTGTGTTTTCTATTTTGATCATACTGGTAATTGGTTCTCCATCACCTTTTACACTTTTTTCGGCATAAACTTAATATTTTGATTTGATGTGCATTGAAGAGACATAAATTGTCGAAATGACCATATGTAGAACCTAAATAACCTGTAACTTCTGTAATTTGTTATTCATTATCACTGGGCCGACGCCTCTGCTGGTGAACTGTTAGTTTCTAAGGGTATTCACCAACCAAGCAGCCAGTACTTCGGTATGTTGTTATTCATTATCACTGGGCCGACGCCTCTGCTGGTGGACTGTTAGTTTCTAAGGGTATTCACCAACGAAGCAACCAGTACTTCGGTATGCTGTTATTCATTGTCACTGGGTCGACGCCTCAGCTGGTGGACTTTTAGTTTCTAAGGGTATTCACCAACCAAGCAGCCAGTACTTCGGTATGTTGTTATTCATTATCACTGGGCCGACGCCTCTGCTGGTGGCCTGTTAGTTTCTAAGGGTATTCACCAACCAAGCAGCCAGTACTTCGGTATGCTGTTATTCATTATCACTGGGCTGACGCCTCAGCTGGTGGACTGTTAGTTTCTAAGGGTATTCACCAACCAAGCAGCCAGTACTTCGGTATGTTGTTATTCATTATCACTGGGCCGACGCCTCTGCTGGTGGACTGTTAGTTTCTAAGGGTATTCACCAACCAAGCAGCAGTACTTCGGTATGTTGTCATCACTGGGCTGACGCCTCAGCTGGTGGACTGTTGGATTCTAAGGGTATTCGCCAACCAAGCAGGCAGTACTTCGGTATGTTGTTATCACTGGGCTGACGCCTCAGCTGGTGGACTATTAGTTTCTAAGGGTATTCACCAACCAAGCAGCCAGTACTTCGGTGCTGGTTCTCAAACTGTTTTCATGCGAAAACTTGCAATATCTGAATTTAAGGAAAGTTTGTTCGAAACTAGGGAGTATCTCCCTCGTGCATAGCTCTGTCCTTAGCTTATTTAGATCCTATTGGTAATTTGTTCTCTATCAAGTTTCAGACATATTTCGGTTTATGAATTTCCAAATGTTTTTATTTGATCTAAACTGAATAGACATAAGTTGTCAAATTGCGCATATGCAGAAACTTAATTCACTGTAACCATTTCGGTATTTTTTTATTAAATAATCTTCAGCCGTTGTTTTGTTATATTGTATGGTGTCATTAATCTTCAGATAAAGAGCTTGCTTTCGTGATGTACTTGATCATTTATCATGTCGTCTGAAACTACGAGTGATAGAATCAGTAAATTCATTACTGTTACCATAAAAAGACATGAAGTGTTACATGAATAAACTAAATAATGATAACACTCGTCATATCTGATAATACACGAAAGCACATTTAGAACGTGACAATATCATTTATGACATTTGACCATCATAACGCAATAATAATGGAATATCTTTATATAAAGCTCAATGACTTTTTCATCCAAATAGCAACAACAAGAGTTAATGTGCTTACTAACAGCTGATAAAATCCATGTGCTATTACACTTTATAGGAACGAGATGGAAAAGGGGGTGTTTGGGTACCCAGAAACCTGTTTAACCCTATCACTGGCGTTTGCTTTGCTGTTGCGGTGCATTGTTCAACATTTAGTGGTTTTTTTTGTTGTTTTTTGGGGGTTTTTTTGTTTTTTGTTTTTACTTTTCTGTCTTTCTTGTGCGATTCAGTAATGGATTGTGTCCTGTGATTACAATGTTCATAGTAGGCATTTTTTCACTTTCCAGGATAACTGCATAAATGCTAATTTACAATATGGTAGAGTAATATAGAAAAAAAAGTTTGAACAATGTTGCAAACGAAACGTTCACTCGAAGGAAGATATACGAACGATCCTATCAAGCTTAGAGACTACAGTTCTGATTCACACGACGTGTTACGTATGCTTTATCATAAAATATAATAATATTATAACTGAAGAGACCATCTTCAAAACACCAGTCATCACAATCTAGACCGAATTCTTCTGCCTCTATGGTGCAAATATTACCTATTTATCGTTTATCTTTTCTATTTGGACTTTTATTTTTTTAATTTTTTGCTGTTGCCCCAGATGGGACAACAGCAAAAAATTAAAAAAATAAAAGTCCAAATAGAAAAGATAAACGATAAATAGGACCCAGATGGGGCAACAGCAAAAAATAAAAAAAACAAAGTCCAAAGATGAATAGGTAATTATTATTTTATATCTTTTATTTGCACCATAGAGGCAGAAGAATTCGGTCTAATCACGATCTTGAATAATTTTGATATTCGACTTAAAAGAGTTTCATGGGCGCAGCCATATTGCTCAGTGCATCATGGTACATTCTATCGCTGCTCCGCCCACTAAAAAAAATCAATGATCCAGCAAGATTTATTTATTTTTTTTTGCGTCCTGCTACCAATGATTATATTGACTGAAAATAAAATTTTCGTCAAACTAAAAATATAAAAATTGTGGCCTGACGCATAAGAATTAAGATTTTTCTTACTACTAGTATATATTTTGTTTTTCAATTATTGCTTAGTCAATGCTTATCCCATTTCAATGAAGTTTTTACTATCTACACTAAACACTGTTATTGTTAAACTAAGAATCATTTGGCCACTTACTGCACCAAGGTAACACTCAGTGTAAGGGGAGGCAGGGTTAGCCCATTTACTTTTCTTTCTAGGACAGTTACCTTCATTGACAGGAGTAGGACTGCCCGGGTGGGACTGCATGATCATCGTGTCCTTTTGATCGTGACTTGCCCGGGCGTAGGTGGCAGCGCCAGATTCTAGTTGTTTTATATTGGATGTTACAATCCCATCATCCTTCTGTAGTTTTTCTTTTCATTTGGTTGCTGTCATTAACCTTTCAAATCGTTAAAACATGCACCATGTCATCCCACTGTCCATGTGCACACTGATACTGTTGCTCCATCAATCGTTCTGATCTGTCACGTCATTTCCGTACAACCAGTGATTTCTCGGGGAAAGTGATCAGGATTTTAGTCCCCTATATTTGTTCTGTGTGTCGACTGTAAGCTCCTTTAAATTCATGGCGATATATCTTCCCTAATACATAGAGAAACGTCCTGCTATCTAGTTCAATCGGCTGACATTCGGCCATCTTGAATGTTGTCCGAGTCGTGGCTGTCACGCCATCCCTCGATTCTGATTGGTTGAAAATTAATTAGTGGGCGGAGCAGCAATAGAATGTACCATGATGCACTGAACAATATGGCTGCGCCCATGAAACTCTTTTAAGTCGACTTCTTCCATGACGTTACTTTTTATTTTCATAGTATATCGATCATGTGACTTCAAAAATTCACATACTCGCGTTACCATTGAGCTCGCTGAGCTCGCTACAATTATGAGGCAACCATTAAAAGGTATGTGACAAAAATAATAAATAAATAAATAAAAACTTACTACGGTGGTACATTGAGGACACACAAAAATTTATTTTTTTATAATATTATGTCGAGCGCTCGACTTATTATGTCGAGCTCTCGACTTATTATGTCGAGCACTCGACTTATTATCTCGAGCTCTCGACCTATTATGTCAAGCGCTGGACTTATTATCTCGAGAGCTCAACTTATTATGTCGAGCTCCCGACTTATTATGTCGAGCGCTCGACTTATTATCTCGAGCTCTCGACTTACTATCTCGAGCTCTCGACTTTCGATGTCGAGCGCCCGACTTATTATGTCGAGCGCTCGACTTACTATCTCGAGAGCTTGACTTATTATGTCGAGCGCTCGACTTATTATGTCGAGCTCTCGACTTATTATGTCGAGCTCTCGACATATTTTATTTCCTATTTCGGATTCTTTTTAGATTAAAATGATATCTTATACATTTGTCACTTCGTATACATGACTCGGCACTTGAGCTAGGGGATCAGGGGCTTCCTCCGTCTACAGAGCTAGTCGGGGCGTCCCTAGGTGGTGGATAGGGAATACACTTCTGCTTGCGACAGGTTAGCTAGGGTCATAATACAGAAATCCCGGCCGCCAACAGCTGTAGGCAAAGAAAAAGGCCACGCTATGTGCAGAATAAAGATCCCTTCTATATATTACGATACTGAAGAGCAGGTCTTTTGGACCGTATAAGAGCCTAAATTTCCAACCCCTCCCTTCTTCAATTTCGTTGCCCGGTTGTCCCTCCCGCCTTGGTTCCTTCTGTCCACTCGGCAATATTTTAGCTATATCAGGACGAGAACAAGTTATAATCAAATCAAACATTAATCTGAAAGAAAGCAGATAGAATCAAGGTGGGAGGGACAACCGGGCAACGATTTTTGACCGGCACTGGAAAATGGGTCTACTCTTCAGTATCGAAATATATAGAAGGGATCTTTATTCTGCACAGAGCGTGATCCATTTCTATCCCGTCGCTAGCGACAAGGTATTCCCCTATCAACCACGGAGGGATGGCCCCCCGAGCAGCTCTGTACAGGGGGAAAGCCCCCGATCCCCTGGCTCATATGCCGGGTCATATACACGAGGTTACAAATGTATTAAATATCATTTCAATCAACAAAGAATCCGGATTTGGAAAAAACAAACACGTCGGGCGCCCGACATAATAAGCCGAGAGCTCGACATAATAAGTCAAGCGCTTGAGATAATAAGTCGAGCGCTCGACATAATAAGTCGAGAGCTCGAGAAAATAAGTCGAGCGCTCGACATAATTAGTCGAGAGCTCGAGATAATAAGTCAAGCGCTCAGTTTAATAAGTCGAGCGCTCGACATAATAATTCGAGAGCTCGACATAATAAGTCAAGCGCTCGACATAATAAGTCGAGCGCTCGAGATAATAAGTCGAGCGCTCGACAAAATAAGTCGACTGCTCGAGATAATAAGTCGAGCGCTCGACATAAAATTATAAAAAAAATAAAATTTTGTGTGTCCTAAATGTACCACCGTACTAGTGCAACGAATGAAAGCTGTATTTTAATAAAAGTATGTCGAAAATATTTCTAGTCAAATATTCAATTTTTTCCATTTTTCAAACACATAAAACAAATGTCCCGCAAAAAGACTATAAAGAAAGCACAAAATTTACAACATACCGGAAACAATTATAAAACAAAAGTACAACTTGCCATATTTCAACCTGGTACCAAATACCGAATCAATACTATATACAGAAGTTAAAATTTTTCGACGAAGAGGTTATCGTTGGTTGTTCTGGACACAGAATCTTATGAATAGATAAATTTGAAATAGGTGGCTGCCTCTTTTTTTAAAAAGAATGCACATTATAACTTACTAAATATCGCCGTATTGAAACATTTCAATAACCTTAAATTAATTCATATACCCTATGGTAAAAATGGGGTTCTAGTGCTGCTGATGAGGAATTAATTTCTGAAATGGCCATACAGTTCATTAAAATTATTGCAGTTGGAGTAAGCATATGTGTTATGGTCTCATGTTCACTTACTCCATATCCTTTCGTAAAATATTTAATGTGAATATTTAGTTTGCTAAAGAGCAATTTCCAGTTAAAAGTTACATGAACATAATTTTATTCCAAAATATTTTTGCAACAGAACAAACGTTCTAAATTTGAATTATTTATGAATAGGAAAAGTCCAGTAGTTTCTACAGTAATTGACGTGAATTTATTGAATTTATTATTTTAATCCATGCAAAAATGTATAGTTCTTCTTAATAATCTCCGTAGTGTTATCTCTTGTTTTCGGCGATTGTCACTCGTTGGCACTCGGTTGATGTCTTTTGTCTTGTTGAACTGAATTTGGCCTCCTCTTTCGATATTTTTTGGTAAAACGTATGTCTTTTCTGACTACTTTTGGATTATGACTTTCCATATTATTTGATTAAATGCCGTTGATGAGAATGTACTCCTCGAAACACATGTACAGCATAACGGAATTTGCCGTTTATTATGCAGCTTTGGTATGCATTATTTTAGAAATAATTCATGACAGGTATATGGTTATTGGATATTTACCCATGGGCTGGGCCTTTATATTCGAATTTAACCCAGAGCTCTGGGTTAAATTTACGAATATAAAGGCCAAGCCCATGGTTAAATGACAATAACCATATACCTGCCATGAAATATTTCGATTCTAATATGACAGAAAGTGCATTTTTCCTTTATGAAGCGACCTAAGAGAAGGCGGATTTCCCGTCTCCATTGCTGTTTGTGTCTATGACGTCACAATGCACAATCTGACGTTTTCAAACTGATGCAAGTTCAAAATTCAAATAGAAAGCAAAAACAATACACATTTACGTGTCTGAATGGCATGATTTAGTTAAAAACTGTTCTTAACCTTTATTTCCTCCATAAATTAAAACGAACGAAATTAAAAACATTGTTTTTTTTTATCCGTTTACTCATTTTTCCGATACCATTTGCGCATGTGCCAAATATATGGTTATCGAGTATTATACTGGTTGACAAAGAGCCATGTTAGAATTTCTTTTATTTTTCATCATTGTTTTACATGCACTCTGTTAACTACTACACCATTATATTTAGTGTTTAATGCTATATAATTCTTATAGCATAAAACACTAAATATAATGGTGTAGTGCATTTAAAACAATTCATCCGGGCTGAAAAAGCCATATCACCGGTCTGATATGGCTTTTTCAGAACGAGGCAGTCAAACATGGCCATATATATCAGACTTCCGGCTATATTACATATGCAAACCAGAACACATCTTTGGGAATTTTCCGCAAATAACGCTTCAGTGCCAAGATTGTTTTTTATAGAGGAACACATAAAAATCGCGTCAGTGACGTTGACAATCGCTAAAACGTCACGAGTTCTTGCAGTCTTTGTTGATTGAACTACGATAATTGAAAGAGATAAAAATTCACTGAAACTGGTATTTGTTCGTATTATTTATAGTTGGTAAATTGAATTATTTGATAAATTATGCCTGCATGTTTAATGTTTACAATTGATTTCTACATATATCCGTACATATATAACTTTGATTTATAGTTTCATACGAGAGCACTATTAACTTTCTAGTACATAAATTGCACTGTTAAAGATTAGGTGCATAACACGCGCCCTGGGTCCAGGCTCAGACATGTTTTAAACATTGGGCTCCGACCTCCAACACAAA
>MJUU01011148.1:13859-23947 GCA_002080025.1 Modiolus philippinarum
CGTCGCTGAAGTTCCTTCTCTCGTAGCAACAGGCATCGGAATGTCATGTACCACGGCGTAAACAAATCAGCTTCGTGGAGAAATCTGTGACCATGTCGTTGTCTAACATCGTCCATGGTGGCTTTCAACACGTTGGTTCCAAGAAGTAGTGGCACACTTCTGTTGTAACTGCTATCTGGTACGACCAAGAGTAAACACTGCTGTGGCGTATCTGATGTCGATGTACCAGGTAACTGTAAGTCGGTGGTGATGTAACCATGGTACGGCAAATCCTGGCCATCAGCACACTCTATGTGAAGAATCCGGTCTAAGGTGTGGACCTGGTGATCAGCCAAGTACTGTCGGTGAAAAGATTCACTAATGGTGCTGACCGTAGAACCGGTGTCGAGAAGGGCTGATGCTGTGATACCATTCACCTTCACAGTCACCTCATTCGGGTTACCAAACATATCTGGTCTCTGTGTGGACTGATGTTCATGACTGGCATAAGTCCTGTCTTCCATGTCCTGTTGTTGAAAGGCAAAGGCTTGTCTGCAGTGGTCCAACCTGACACGACATCCTATGGCGATGTGACCTGGTCTACCGCAACGATAACAGATGATTGATGGTTTTTCCTGTTGTGTTGGAGTAGAGCAAGGAGTCGGAGTAGGTGGGTCTTCCTGATCAGTTGGTATCTCGGTGTCATACCAGTATGGTCGTGGTCTGCGTCTACGATGACGTCTGCGTCTCTTACGTCGAGGAGGTTGCTGTTCCATAGATGTGTCTACAGTATCCATGGTGCTCTACAAATAATACAAAACATGCGTAGTAATAAAGATTTACTTACCTCTAAGTGTTTGTTGTCTGGATGGCACTACAATAAAAATATACCTACAATAGAAATAAACGTCTGAAAAGAAGAAATAAATATCTGAAAAGACGATATGTACTGGCAATGTACACAAGAATAAATCTACAAAAAGAAACAAAACATGATTAAGTAGTAAGTAAGACCATGCATAAGGGGGAAAATTCTTTTATTTTCAAAATATCAGGTATGTATAGAAATACGTAAATCAAAATATAAGTAATACAAATACTAAGTGTAATGACCTTCAGTAAATAACTAAAACATGCAAATCCAGAGGTAACCTAGAGTAAAAAATGAAAATCAATAAAGCATGCAAAATATCATGCAGCAATACACAAGTAAGCAGTAAGTTCAATCAATATATAATACACAAAGTATGCAATATAATCAATACAATGTACGTATAATAAATACAGTAAGTATATATACAACTAAGTAAACAAACACTAGTAAGGCTTTATGGCATAAAACCTGTAAAGTCAATCAATGGCTTAAGCCATGGTGTGTCTAATTCNAATAACTTTGCAGAGTCAAGTCAAAAGTAAATGAACCGTTTTCAAGTTATAATTTTAATAAACAATTTTATTAATAATTTCAAACAATTTTAACAAAAAAAGTAATTTAACAAAGAATTACAAATACAGATACAAAATAATATTAAGCATTAAAAAATGACTCTGCTACATCATGTTGATTTCAACTTTTCACTGAAAACATCCAATTTATCTACTTCTCATATGTGGTTTTTGTTGCCATTGCTCATGTCTAGCATGAAAATTCCACACAATCAAGTTTTGAAAATAACAAACATTGTCTCAACAATTGCGAATTATAGTATTTGTTCAGTTTTTAACCATTTCTGTGCCATGGGCCTATTTTGGGCCTAATATTTTTTACTACGTTCAGTGCCATCGGGCCTATTTTAGGCCTATGTTGTTTTTCTGACGTAGGAACAATAGAGAACTATGACGTCGTCAAATTTGGCGTACCTCGACGACTATCAATTTGCCAACGTGTTTTGGCGCGCTTTCATTTCTGTCGGTGTCTGTGTCCATATTGCGCTAATGTTTGTAATACTAAACGGCAGATTATGTAGCAATCTTTCTGAATACTTGATCTTTACTATCTTTGGTACCTAGTCATATTTTTTATTTGAGATATTCTGAATTTATTTTTCAATGCCAAACGTGACAAATTACGTGTATAAGTAGCAGCGACGTAATTCCATATTGAACTTAATTAACTTTTTATTGAAATATTGAAAGGTTGGCACAACTTTTACTTCTCTGTTTTGGTATTATTTGTTCTAAGAGAAATATTAATAAATTGATCAAGTCATACTATAAACTAAATATACTATATATATATATTTTCGCAAAAAATTGAAAATGGAATATATACTATATAGAACATGCTTTCGATAAAACTTGTTATAAATCTTAATCTCAAACATAATTGGTACATTTAGGACACATGCAATTTTGTTGTTGTTTTTTTAATGAAAGAATATTGAGATCACGACTTAATAAGCGCTCGACTTAGTATGTCGAGATCACCAATTACTAAGTTGTGATCTCGACATGCCAGGGTGTGATCTCTACTTACTTAGTCTTCTTCTCGGCTTGCTTAATCGTGATTCGACATACTTAGTCGTCGTGATCTTGAAATACTTATAAGTAAGTCATGCTCTTGGCATGATAATTGGAAAACTCGGCTAAGAATAAAATGTTCATTTTTCAAACTATTTTAGGAAAAGCTTTCATTTTTTTGGGGTAATATTGTTTACTCAAAGACTATCTGACAAAATTATTATTATTTCATGATGGTACGCATGTTTGATAAAAAAGATATTTTATGAAAGGATGTGGAGTAAATGAACATGGGACCATAACACATATGTTCACTCCAACTATAATAGTTTAAATGAGCTGTTTGGCCATTTCGGAAATTTATTCCTCATTAGCAGCACTAGCACCCGGACATAGGAAAGAGTTTGAATCATTTGGTCCCCCGTAAAAACTAAAAGGCGATTAATTTTAGAGTGACGTATACCGCTTTGTCGCGCGCTACTCATAAATTATCGGAAGTTTTAACCCTGTTTTTAAGGCCATCATATTTGAATTCTTAATCAAAGGACACTAAAATCAGCATTTTTCTCCTATCCGACTTTTCTTTATCCATAACTGACCGTCCTCGGAGTTATCTGCACGGCTCCCAAAGTGAATTAACTTACTTTTCTCTCGGTAATTTGCATGAAACCGTAGGGGATAATCATCTTAACCTTGGCTTCATGTTTTATTAGTGGTATAAGGATACACCGATGTATCGATAAATTGCGGTATTTTTCAAAAAAACTAGTTAAGCTGGTACCACCTATATGCTTGAAATCTTCTGATTTTGGTATGGAAAATTCGGAAAAAGGACAACCACATGTATTTCGCTAATTGGAAATGAAAATTCTTGTTTCACTAAACAATATTTTACTATTTTATCACGTAAAATATTTTAAAAAAGGAGATTTAAAAATGTTATCAAATTCAGAAATCAGAAGAGAATATGTATCGATAGATATAACGATATGCTTGTGTTGTATCGATATATCATGATACAATATTTATTGATGATACCCAACCTTATATATTATTACACTTACTAATTTCACTGAGGTTTTTATTTCATTTCAGAGAAATTCCGGGAGAATGATTGATTTTCAGAAAATAAATATATGATTTTTTGGTTTTTTTTTTGCATGTCTATATTCTTAAAACCTTACCCATTGGAGTATACATTTTAACTTTATCACAGAAATTATACCAAAAGCTTTTTCTTTCTATCGGTCGCAAAAACATTTTTTCGATTTAAAATTTATGGGGTGTATTGCAAATATAGTACTATCATCAGACTCAAATTGCAACAGCAACGGATCAACTGTTTAAATGATCCATAATATTATGCATTTTTACTTTCAACGTTTATCTCCTTGGATAATAACGGGGACTCCACAGTTCTCTGAGAGCCCGAAATGAGTGGATCCCGGAGCCATCTTTCAAAGTACAACTTATGCACTAGAAAGTAGTTAGTGCTCTCGTATGGAACAATAAATTCAAAGTAATATGTACGAATATTTGGAGAAATCAATTGTAAACACTTAACAGGCAAAATTTATTCACCAACTACAAAAAATACGAACAAATACCGGTTTTAGTGAATTTTTATCTCTTCCAATTACCGTAGTTCAATCTACATACCTGCAAGAACTAGTGACGTTTTAGTGATTGTCAACGTCACTGACGCGATTTTTATGTGTACCTCTGTAAAAAAACAATCTTGGCACTGAAGCGTTATTTGCGGAAAATTCCCATGGCACTGAAAGGGTTAATACCATCACCGCTCTGAAATTCTACGGTTGTATCTTCCACATATATAAAAGTTATATCTTGACAGTCTCCGAAGAATGTTCGTTTTTAGTTGGTTTAACATCTTTAGAGGTTTAGTGTTTACCTGGGTTGATAAACTTTGATGGGCACTCTAAACTCATACTTACATTCTAAAGCACATATGGTCAATCTAGTTTTTCATTTTTCATGAGGGTTCACACTGAGAGTATAGGGACTGTAAGTCTCATCATGTGACACCAAGAATTCACGATAAAATCAAAATTTGAAATTTTTCCCCGCTGAAATATGACGTTGCAGGATTATGACGTTCAATGTTTTTGCTTGAAACGTTACATAATTTTATTAAAAATGTAACTTCCGATACAAATCATGTACCCGTAAATTTCAAAATTTAACAAGACTTTCAGGCCCTATTGTGGTTTTGAATGTTATGTTCGTGATGTTCGTATTTACTGTTGATGTCTTGTGTCCTTTTGTTCGATTATTATTTATTTCGTTTTTGCAATGTCTCTGGACTTTGATAGGTAGAATTTATGTATTTTTATTTACCGATATCCTACTCTAGTTGCTACGTCGCAAGTGAAACAATTGCTTTAAATATAATGGTATAAGTTCACTAAATATCAGCTTCCCAAACTGTTAAATTGAAGAAATTAGATTGTAGAAAGTAGTAGGATATAAAATGGAAGCGGACCTAAAAATGCATCTAAAAATTCACAGAATGAGGTATAACATGCAAGTCTATTCTTTTATAATATCTCTTCAGCTCCTTCAGCGTAAAGGTTTACAATGGATCCTGATTTTTTGTCTGATTCATGTGCCTTTTAACATATCTAACATACCTAACAACAAAATTTGTGTTTCATTTTGAATCCATCTTACACCTGAGACTCAAAAAATTTGAAAACAATGTACACTTTTGTTTCTATACAATATTTGTAATGTGTTATATGCTAAGCACATACTGTGTCAGTAAAATAACTGAATATTTCCTTAATTTCCAGAAAAAAACGTTCACTCGTGCAATATGACGATTTAGCATAAAAACAGAAATCAATGTTTTTCTTAGAATAAAAAACAAGAGGCTCTCAAGAGCCTGTATCGCTCACCTGGACCATGGCTTAGATAAAAGGCATTTCCAGTAAGGTCCAATGTTAAACTGTGTTGCCTGCTTGAGGCCTCAGACTGGATGAAAACATGCCAAAAGCAAATTTGAAGGGCCACAGAGGACTTTTGTGTTTGTATTAGTGGTTTCAGAGACCTAAATCCAATATAAAGTATCTTAATGTTGACAGCCATATTTGATGAGGTGTGGTCCTCCTGAATACCCTTTTCAGAAGGTACCATCAAAGTACCATTGTGTTCTAATTGTACAAGTTGTTTCAGAAAGTAACTTTAAATGGGTTTGAATGTGTTATACATTTCGACCCATTTGAGATCACTCGTCAAAAATAATTCGTGCTAGGGTTTCCCTTATAATATAGGTTATAATTATTGCCGAACACATTACAAGCCCCTTTCAAAAAATATTTGGGCTGGGGTTCTCCTTATTAACTATTGGTTACATATTTCTGAAAACAAGCTTAAAATTCAGAAGAATACCTATTCCAGTTTTCTTGTTTGGTTTCCATGCCAACCAAAAGGTCCACCATCCATTACTACACATATCAGAACACCATTCAAAAACATTTGGGCAGGGGTTTCCCTTACAATTATCGTAATACATATTGCTGAAATTAAAACATTCAGGGTCCCCCTTTTAAAACATTTTGGGCAGGGTTCCCCTTGTAATTTAAGTTATACATATTCCTGTAATCAAAAATAAAATATCTAGCAGAGTACTTTTTACTGGTTCCACCATCCATTAAAACCCATATCAGACCATAATTCAAATAAAATTTGGACAGGGGTTCCCCTTAAAATACATAGGATCCAATGTTAAAACTGTTCCCTGCCGGCAGCCATCTTGGATGAGGTACGGACCTGTCGGATATCTTTTTTTAAATGGGACCATCTAAGGACCATTGTGCCTAAATTTGGTTATAATTGGACTGGTAGTTTAGAAAAGAAGATCTTTGAATGTCTTTTCTATAGGGTCCAATGTAAAAACTGTTCTCCGCTGGCGGCCATCTTTGATGAGGTACGGACCTACTGGATGCCTTTTTTTGGAAGGGACCATCTATGGACCATTGTGCCTAAGTTTGGTTATAATTAGACTAGTAGTTTCTGGGAAGAAGATCTTTGAATATCTGTTCCATAGGGTCCAATGTTAAACTATGTTCCCCTCTGGCGGCCATCTTGGATGAGGTACAGACCTGACGGATATAATTTTTAAAGGGACCATCAAAGGACTACTGTGCCTAAGTTTGGTTCCAATTGGCCTAGTCGTGTCAGAGCAGAAGATCTTTGAATGAAAAGTTGACGACAGACAGACGGACGGACGACGGACGTCAAGTGATGGAAAAAGCTTACCCTGGCATAGCCAGGTGAGCTAAAAATGTAAAACAAAAATTATTTAATATTATATTACATATCTGGTTTCTTTTTTTTCTCAATGAAGTGAAACATACATTTCATGACAAAGAAATATTTGAATTAAGACGATATTTTTTACTGTTTGTAATGTTTAAGTACTCTTGGTGAAGGGTCATCAACTGACACCGATTTGGGCATCCAGTTATATGGTATCCAGAAACCTTTATCAGGATAATGCCGTTCAAATATTTGGCGATAATATAGTGATTCTTTTGTCTTTGGAGGGTTGTGTTTGTATGACAGACATCCTTCTATGAATTCCTCGTCGGTGATCTGAAATCAAAATTGAATGCATTTGTCTTGATGTGCATGCTCAGAGCTGAGCTAACAATATGCAATCAATATGTAAATTTTACAAACATTTATCCTGTGATTTTAGGGTCTTTCTATCATAGATATTCACTGTGAATTATTTTTGTGAATTTATGATAAAAACAACTAAAACAATAACGTTATTCGGAAGTTGCCTTAAATGTTAATTTAGAAACAACTTGTGTCTCTTCGGTGCAGATCTAATTAAAACAATTGGATTATCAAATACGAAATGATGTGTAAAAACCGATACAAAAATAAAGTATAGAATAGATCGTTACGAAAATCTAACAGTAGCTTAGACAGAGACTCTGTACATATCTCATTTCTTTTTAAAAAAAAAAGTAATGAAAAACTATAAAGAAATCACATAGGCTAAATACGAGGCAGAGAAAAAAATGAGATAAACATGTAGATGAATAAGACCCAATATAAAACATTGGTGAGATCAGTTGCAACGATAGAGTAAGCATATCCTGCTTCAAAGAAGACTTCCGCCGTGTTGAACATGTCCTTTCCGGTATAAAAATCAGTAGCGGAATATACAAACTTTACAAGTTACTGGGAAATTTTCTTCAATGAAACAGATATCCCATAGTGGTCCACAAGATCATGATGTCGACCGTTAAACTTATGTAGTGTGATAAGTTATGATACCGAGTTTAGTGCACAGTATACGCGTTTCTGCACTCCATTTCTCATCATATTGGCATAAACATATTGTCAAGGCCATAAACTTCTGGAAACCATAGCAACATTCAAAAATTGTGAACAATATTGAGATATTTTTATGACTGCTCATGCTTTGTTACGATTAATTGAAAAATTACCTCTTTAGATATTAAGTTCTGTAAAATAACAAACCATGACAGCGATTCTACTGAAATACCATCACTTAAACCTTCTTTTGGTCTCCAAAGGATATCATTTGGTATGAAATTAGCATCTGCAAACGCTGCTCGTAGCAGGTACTTCTCTATTCCATTACGAGGTTGCCTGAAATCTTCTTGAAGTGAAAGGTAATATCTGCTAAACTGGTGGTCAAGAAAAGGCACACGAACTTCAAGCCTAGGAATGTAATAAATAAAGCGCAAACTTACGCAGTACATAAAACTTCTTACGATTGCACACATATCGTAAAAAGCAAAATGTTTTAATGTTAATTCAAATTCTTTATACTGTCAACTCGGCATCGGTGGCCAGTGTAATTGTAGAATAATTGTTCAAACTTTGTGCCGTTCATTGGCATGAAGTTGAACTGGTTTAAGGGTAGTCGTATGATCAACTACTTTTTGTAACATTAAGACGAAAGCAACAAGAATGGTGATGTTGAACGAATTCTGTATTGTATGAAAGGGTTTCTGTTTTACCTAATTTGTCCTTCTTCTGATTTTATGCAAATTTTGTCATAAATAAAACTTCTAAATTAGATGTTAAAATATAAGAGAATAATAGGATCTTGCATAAGATCAAATTAAAGATCCGGATATATTTCACAAGTGTAAAAAAATTTGTCTCGAGTTGAGCGTAGCGAAACGAGAGGAAAAAACGTAGAATTTCATACACGAGTGAAAGACACCCCGATCTTTAATTTTGATTGAATGCAAGTTCCTATTTCTTTTTTCTATGGTTGGTCATTTACCCATGGGAGACGAGGTCGTGTGCATCGATGTCACATTGGTCGTCTCCAACTGTAATTACCATTTACGGAAGAATGCCAAATCCTAAATGATCAATCCGATCTATGTAAAAATACAAAAAAAAAGATATTATAATAAGGGATTTCTTTTAATCATTAAGGATAAGATCTTATTTAAGGGTAGGTATACGTCACATGATACAATTACGGAGTCGTTTGATAATAAAGTAATATATTTTGTATAAAATCCCTTGTGTGTTGAAATAACTGCAGGCTGTCGATGAAAGTCAGAATTGATTTGGTATTGTTTTCCAGGATTGGCCTAGATATTCATTTAACGTGTCTTCTTGGGATTGTGATTTACGTGTGTGTGTGTGTGTGTGTGTGTGTGTGTGTGTTGCCGTTGTATTTATTTTTTTTATATTTATTTTTTTTCCTTTTCTTTATGAATAAACTGCATATACATTTGTATTTCAAACTTATAAGTTTACCAATTTCATCTGCACCTTCCCCAGATAGGACAACTGTTGTGTCGGTGTTTTTCCTGATATATTTACTCAACAAGTATTGTGCTGAAAAAAAATAATAAATATACGAATAAATGATGTCGTTCTTATTTGTAACTGCTTTATATGTGCTAAATAGCCAATTGAGGAAAACAAATACATTCCCTGATTTGATAAATGATTCAATAAGCACGAAAAGAAAGTACAATTTATATATTACGTTATCCCATAAAACCTAAAAAAATAATAATAATAATAAGGTGTGATTTTGTATCCATGTCAAATCAATTGCTATAAATAAGCAATACACATGACACAAGTAAACAAATGTTATTTTCATGTTTGACAAAGTTCTACGCGACAGTATTACTGGATTTATTCAGTGACATACATACTGTGAATATTTATATACTACATGTTGATATCAATTTTATATAGGGAATAATACATGGCAAAATCCGTATCACATGCCGTATCATCCCGAGTTACCAATATCAGCACGAGGGCCTCTGGCCCGAGGGCTGATATTGGTCGAGGGATGATACGGCATGTGATACGGATTTTGCCATGTATTATACAGTTTATCATATATTTAAACCGAGGACTACTAATCCGAAAAATACTGTCAAAAATTGAAATCGGTAAGAAAATGCATGAATTTTGTGAATTAGAAGAAAATTTCAAAATGGGCGGAAAGGACTAAAAGTTTTGGACTAATTCTAACATGTAAAGGAAAAAAGTTTGCTAGATTTTTTAACTTATCCTCACAAAACAATTTCACCCCAAACAAATCTTTGTTATCCTCCCCTAAAAAAAATTTTTTTGCCCCCCCCCCAAATTTTTTGCCC
>MJUU01011149.1:0-16893 GCA_002080025.1 Modiolus philippinarum
ATTTTTTTTTGACCCCAGATTTGTAATCAGGGTCATTAAAGCTACCCGAAAACTAAATTTCATCAAATTCCGATAACTTTGAGAAATCGACAAAATTAGGGGTCAAAAACGCGTAACCGGGGTCGCGACCCCAAAAAATTTTTTTGCATGACAAATCATCCTGAGGTTGAAAGAAACATTTTCCCCCATTCAGAATTTTGATATCGGTTACGGTTTCTGAGCTTACCTGATAACAAGAAAAGCAGGGGGCAGGGAGATAACTCTGTTACTAAAAATAGATTTTGTCCGGGCCCTGGTTTCGGAAGAGAATTTCCAACTTCCAGTTACTTCGCGAAGTTTCGAAATGATACGTCAAAAGGTTTTCCGTACAGAGACCTTACGGAAGAAGAAGAATAATAATAATAATCAGAAGAATTACTAGAAGGTCTTTCCCCTGAAAGGGAAAGACCTTAAATATAGAGTTTCAGTGACAATAAAGAAAGGGGGGATTCTTTCTATTTAAATCAGGTAAAAAATCTTTGACGTTGTGTGTACATTAAAGCAGTACCAACAGGTTCATGTTGTACCTAAATAATTGCAAAATTAATTTATTTACTGTTTTTTTTTAAATTTAGACATTCTGTCTTATATACTTACGCCAATTTGGATTAACACAGGAAGCGGCTCCGCTATATCTAAAATTTATTTAGAAATAATAACACTTGCAAAAAAATGACGAAAAAGAGATAACAGTAACAGAGGCATAATTAATTGGTTTCATTTGTCCCGGACAGTAATGAATATAACAAAAAATATAATTTAATTAAGGGTACATATAAACCGCGAAACGAAATCGAAACGAAACGAAATGAATCGAAACGAAATGAAACGAAACGAAATGAATCGATACGAAACGAAACAGAATCGAAACGAAAGAATCGAAACGCCGGAATCGATGCGATATTATAACAAAACAAAATGAATTAAATGAAAATGAAATGAAATTCCTTATCAATATTATTGCTTCTTAAATTTTATTTCAGTGACATTATCGATGATGAAATTAACACATATCCGTCCATTAGTGTATCAAATGTTATATTTGGTATTGAATATAAATATATTAGATTTAGTAGATTTACCTGCCCTATAAATTTGAATACAATCTTATCACCTGTCTTGCCGTTATTTCCCGTTTTACCATAAATACATTAAATCGATAACGATAGGAAATACTTTTATACCGAAAATGTAAAGTATGACAAGTTTTATATGAGAAAATCTGATTATCTCTGTATGAGTTATCCTCCCCTTACATTGAAATCTCATCATTTTTATGTGTTTTGGGTAATATTTAAAAAGTTTTTGAGAGAGCGGTTAAGTTTGAATAGCAAATGTGTCCAGCTTTTTCAATAACTACAACCTACATATGCCCGGCATAATCGCATTCCTAACCGCCTTTGAAGAGATAGTTTAACACAGGACCGTATTGGAAAATGTTCTTAGCTACAAATTCATGAAAATCCTTTCTTATATCAATTTATAACAAAATGTGATTTTATTACTGATCATAAATCCAAGATGACCGCCACTGCATGTCTTACTCAGTTTAACATTTGACTCCATGGGAAATGTTATAAATTGCGATGAATTCTTGAAAATCCGGTTGATATTAATTAGCATTGTAACATTATGGAAATCTACCAAATTAGAGACATTACTGCCAATCATAAAACTAAGTGGTGGATTTATCATTTAATCCCGTGGAAAAATCTTATTAGATCAGTAGCGATATAGATTAATGTGAGCCTCTGTTGTTTTTAAACATTTGCGCTGTATGAATGTGTATACCTTGTGAGTTTGTAACTGCATTCAAAGACCTCTAGGACATGTAACTTAAAACATTTCCTCTATATATTAACAGCTGATGAGCATATAAAATTTATTCAATTATCAAAATTAAGAATTAGTTTGTAAATTCAACTTTTTAAACCTTAAAAACTTGTCAGAACACTGAACTCACACTTTTAAGAACACTGAAGTAAACAATAAGAGGATATGGAGTAAATGCATACGAGACAAGGTTTCTACAAAGATATGGTATATCCAAGCAAAGGAACAACTTTTCTATTGCTGTTCTTCATCTTGAAGTCACCATGAGGCCTTCAACAATGAGCTTTGCCTCATAGTAAGTTGAAGACGACCCCTAGTACTGAACTGCTCATTAAACGCAACATTGGTTCATTACAACACTTTACACAGTTGTTGCATATCATCGACAGATATGCATGCTAGGAAGACAATCCTGCCTATATAGTCAGGGTGAGCTTTTGTCATCACTTTGTGTCTGTCATGCATCGTAATTTTTTAATTCACAGATTTTCTTCTCTGGAACCACTTGATTCATTGGGATCAAACATAGTCATATTGGTCTCTTGGATGTCTCTATAAAAGTTGTATACGGCTGGTCTGTCTATCATCCAGTCTGAAATATATCTTAACATTGGACCCTATGAAAATGCATTTAAAGATGATTCTATGAAACAGGTATATAGATAATAGCAGCTCTATATAATATGAACGATAATGTGTTGGTACGGTGAGCTGCAAATGTAGAATATATGATTCCGAATGCCAACAATGATGAAAATCATCTTTTTAAACCTGTTAACATCGGAAAATCCACCAAAGTCTACGACTTGATTTGAACCACTGCTTTGTTCATATCAAGCCGTAGACCTTGATGGATTTTCCGATGTTAACAGGTTTAAAAAGATGATTTTCATCACTGTTGGAATTCGGAATCGTATACCTGGTACTACTTTTGCAGCTCAACTTACCAACACGTTATCATTCTATGAAACATCTTGTACAGTAAGAAGAAAACTTGGCCAGCAATAGTCTATAGGCCACCCCTCTATAAAATATAACAAGCAGGTCAAGATGGACACCAGCGTATGACATGATTAAAAGATGATCGCCATTGAACCCAGGGGAGCACACATTCCAAGATCGGTCTTCTCTGAAACATGAGAGTCCAATAAGGGCCAATAATATACAGTTTGAAAACCCCACAATAGGTGAAAAACATTTTCAACAAAAAAAAAGATGTCTTTCAGGTCAGTTCTTCTTCTAAGATGTCTCACAGTGGGGAACAATGGCATTGGACCAAACGTATTCAAATATTTTCTTCTATGAAACCAAAATTTAGCAATTTTAACCCAACTTGCCCTTTAATTTTTTTTCGTACAGGTACAGTTTGACGATAATGGAAAAACTTATTATATATTCCGAGATCTTTAAAACCATCCTGCATGTGAACAGTAGCATGATGGACGGAGCTTGACAATTTTATACACCATGATAACTCGTCGTCCATTGACTTCTCCATTGAATACTATAGCTCCGGTATCTCACGTTGGCATAACTAGCTTTCAGGACGGTGCAATTAGTAATATCCCAAAATATGCCTCTGTAGTTGTTTATTGACTTAATAGCCCCTGTGTGTTCATACTTCGCACTCATTCCTTGGTTTTATTATACTAACAGTCGATTATTGTAACAAGTTAGCATCTGTATTTTCGTGGTGTCCTTATTGCATACATAATATATCGGCAAACGAATACTGGGGCAAAAAGGAAAGAGGGGGAGTTCGAAAAAAAAAGCAAAAATAAACAAGAGGCTCTCAAGAGCCTGTATCGCTCACCTGGGTCCTGCAGCACTATAATTCCCAATTGATGGTCCATCTTTGGTGGTGTATGTACATAAAAATCAGAAACTATTTATACAAATTTAATTAAAATTGTTCAAGCAGTTTCAAAGAAGATTTTTGAATGCAGTTTCCAAACTTAAGGGACCTATGTTAATCTACGTTCCCTGCTGGCAGCTATTTAACATTAAACTTTGAAGAGGGTCACATTAAGGACTATCATATCAAAATTCTATTGAAATTGTTCAAGCAGTTTCAGAGGAGAAGTTCCCAATGGGTCCAATGTTAAACTAAGTTTTGCTACTGGTGGCATGTCGGAAGACGTATCAGCATCAAAGTAACAAGCTTGGTCAAAATCTCACAAGTTTCATTTATGCAATGTTTAAATTGAATCCATTCAGTAGTTTTTCTATATCTTTGTATGCATTACCTCTTAGAGTCTCTGGCAGCCATGTTGGATGATGGATCAGAACTGAAGTAACAACACTTGGTCAGCTTCTCATAAGCAAAGTTTGGATTAAATCTATTAAGCACGCAGTTATCTAGAAGAAGATCTTTTGTTAAATTAAGTTCACATCTGGTGACACTTGGTCAGCACCTGACAGGCATCATTCATGTCATGTTTGATTTAAATCCATTCAGCAGTCTCTAGAAGATCTTTTTGTGCATTTCCCATAGGGTCCAATGCTGTCGGTCCTGTAAGATGACTGATTGGCACCAAATTAATAACACTTGGTCAGCACCTAATAAACATCATTCATGCCAAGTTTGGTTCAAATCCATTCAGTGGTTCTAAAGTAGAAGTTCTTTGTACGCATTTTCCCATAGGGTCCAATGTTAAAATTAAGATCCCCGCTGGCGGCCATCTTGGATGATGGATCGGCACCAAAGTAACAACAGCTGATAAGCACATCATAAGCATCATTCATGTCCAGTTTGGTTCAAATCCATTCAGAGGTTCTCAAGAAGTCTTTGTATGAATTTTCCCATTAGGTCAAATGCTAAACTAAGTTCCAGGCTTGCGGCCATCTTGGAAGCGGTCGGAAAACTTGAATGTGTTCAGTAAAATATAGTCCTTAACATGCTGAACATTTTTGCAATTTGAACTTGACCTCTTTCTCAAATCGTTTTTGAAATATAGAACAAAAAGTAAAAAATCACGAAAAATTTTACCAATAAAGGACCACAACTCATATAGGTTCTTGGATTTTCTTCAAAATATCCATGTGGGTAGATGTTAACATGCTGAACGTTTTTGCAATTTAAACTTAACCTCTATCTGTTATATATTTTACGAAAGGATATGGAGTAAATGAACATGAGACCATAACACATATGTTAACTCCAACTGTAATAATTTTATTGAGCTGTAGTTTTTTAAATAAAAAACATCAAAATTTTGAAAATTTTATGGAAAAAAGGCAATGAGTCTTAGACAGGACATCAGATTTTCTTCAAAATTTTGGCATGGGTAGATCTTCTCATAGTGATCATTTTTGCCCCATGTCAGATTTTTTATATCTGTAACGGTTTTTGAGTTATTTGCAAAAAACTGTAATTTACCCCTGTGTGCTATTTTTAGTAACGGCAGCCATGTTGTTTGACCTAAGACATACAAAATAACAAATTTGAAACTAGATACCCCGATTAATGATTCATTTAAATTTGGTTCCATTTGTCACAGTGGTTTCAGAGGAGAAGATTTTTGAAAGTGAGCTAACGACGGACGCCAAGTGATGGCAATAGCTCACCCTGGCATAGCCAGGTAAGCTAAAAACGAAAAAAAAAGAAAGAAAAGATGACAAATCCGGCGATTCATTAGATAACGCGAATAAAATCATATGACAAAGACATGCCAAACATAAAATTAACAAAACTAAAGCACCCCTACAAAAACTGGGGATATTAGGTGCTCTGGAGGGTATGCATGATATTTTCCATGCATGGCATTGCACACTGCCAGCTAGAATATGATTTATTTGGTGGCCGATTGGTTCATGTCATTTTCTAACCCTTGGACAAAACCAATTGAAATTCAAACTTTAATACATATTCCCGCCGCGATGTTTTGGTGTATTTTACACGATATGATGCAACAAACAAAAATTACATACCTTTAAAAATGAAGCCCCTAAACAAAGTTAATTTCGAAGATTGCATTCCTTCGGGTTAAGACCCTAGATGTGTGAGTATGGTGTGACATAAATACTCAAGTGAAAAGAATTTTTAGTTTAAGATAAACGGTATCCCTCCAAAAATCGTTATTTTATCAAAATGCAATGCCGACATTGATTTTATTTTGTTTCATAGTTTCAGTTCATTTTTCGTTTTGAATATGATTCGTTTCGTTTCTATTCATTTCGTTTCGTTTCGTCTCGTTTCATTTCGTTTCGATTCATTTCGTTTCGCGGTTTATATGTACCCTTTAATTAACCAATTATACTTCCAATAAATCCATCAATACCAAAAAAAAACAAAAAAAAAAACAACATTTCTTATAAATCCATAATTAAAAAAACAATTTCACTTCTAACTGAACATTACAGTAAACATAGCTCTACGAAGATGGTTAATGCACATACAATGAAACTCCTGATTACCGTTGATATAAAGAAAAACGTGGTCGGAAAATATTACATAATTTTCATTGTTAAATTCTATATTTTTTCAACTACGCTTGCGAAAAGTCAAAGATATTACAACACTTGTAATTCTGTGATCCTCGATTGCAATGCTTTTGATCCTTGATCCCAAAGCTTATGATCCTTGATCGTATCTCCTGCGATAATTGATCACAACACCTGCAATCAATGATCACAACTTTTGCGATCATTGATCAGAAGTCGTGTGATCAACGCTCATAACTATTTGAATTTGTGATCCCGAAATGATCCTTTTGCAGTCAAATTGCTATGTTGAATTTTCAGGGTACTGTATGACTTAACCTTGACATCGGAATACACGATAGATTGGACCGTAAGGAAGCCCTGTGCAAAACAACAATTGGATCCCACTTACAGTTTCAGAAAAAATTGTGACGAAAAATTCCATATATTGTACAACAATGAAAAACAATGACAACCTGACAAACAGTAAGTGCTTACGATGTAACCTTGAAATCTGAATACACGATAGATTTGACCATAAGGAAGCCGTGTGCAAAACAACAAGTGAATCCTATTTACAGTTTCAGAAAAAATTGTGACGAAAAATTCAATATATTGTACAACAATGAAAAACAATGACGTCTCGGCAAACAGGAAGTGCTTAAGACGTAACCTTAAAATCAGAATACACGATATATTTGACCATAAGGAGGCTCTGTGCATAAAACAATTGAATCCCACTCACATTTTCAAAAAAAAAGGTGACGAAAAATTCCATATATTGTACAACAATGAAAAACAATGACGTATCGGCAAACAGGAAGTGATTATGGCGTAACCTTAAAATCGGAATACACGATAGATTGGACCATCAGGAAGATCTGTGCAAAACAACAATTGAATCCCACTACAGTTTCAGAAAAAATTGTGACGAAAAATTCCATATATTGTACAACAATGTAAAACAATGATGTCTCGGCAAACAGGAAGTGCTTATGCGGTAACATTTTAATCGGAAAACACGATAGATTGGACCATAAGGAAGATCTGTGCATAACAACAACTGAATCCCACTTACAGTTTCAGAAAAAAATTGTGACGAAAAATTCCATATGCTGTACAACAATAAAAAAACAATGAAGTCTCGGCAAACAGGAAGTACTTATGCGGCAACCTTGAAGTCTACGTATATCGTATAAATCTATATATACACATCGGACCATCATGAGGAAGCTTTTGCCAAAATATGAATTCATTCTGTAAAATAGTTGCTGAGAAAAGTGTGGTTACGGACGGACGGACGAACGAATGAACGGAGGTAAACCAGTATACCCCCACTACTATGTAGCGGGGGTATAAAAATCGACAAATTTTCAGAAATTTTATGACCAGCTCCCCCAGTGGAGTACTCCTTTAGTTCAGATGGAAGAGCTGTAGACTGTTGTCCTAGGACAGTAGAGGACCTGGGGGGGGGGTGGGGGAGGGGTGAAGGTCAAGAGATCGGAGATCCAAAGATAAGATCCCTTTAAAGTAAGAATTATCACATGGCTGCAGCCTGTAGGTCTTACCAAGACACAAAATCATCATCTTTGTCAGAGTCAACAGCGTTCTGAGTATTTCTTTGTGCTCTCTTTATAAGGAGACGGGTTGCTGAAGACGACATGACTGATCGTTGTTTTCCCGCTTGACTTTCCCGCCTTGTGTCAGCTCCCCAACATTCGGAACAGCTATGAAACGACATATTTAATTGGTTGTTGAGTATCAGAAAGTTATAGAAAACTATACCGTTAAAATTCAAAACCAACGGTATGTTTTTAAAACTAACGCGTTGGTTTTTTTTTATTAGCAATCAACGCGTTGGTTTTTCATTTCAACGCGTTGATAGTCAAGACCAACGCGGTAAAATTCAAAACCAACGCGTTGAAAGTCAAATTCAAGGCTTAAATACTTATTTTACTGGTATGGAAAATTTTATACCGTTAGTTTATACCTCCATTGACACGAACCGCCATTCATAGATAGCATGTAAATAATCTACTTTATTTATTCATAGATAGCATGTAAATAGTCTACTTTATTTATTTATGTAGTACATTACAGTGCAAGGAAATTAAAAATATAAAACATACACCGTTACTTTGTATTAATATGTATTTGTATAGATTTTGTTTCATGTACATTTACTCCATATCCCTTCATTGCATATACTGTATAATTCCTTAAGAAAGCTCTAATACCTAGTCTATCTAGTAGACTAGTGGTTAATCTAAACCATTTTTTTTTATAAAGGCCTAATTTTAGAATTTGAGTACACATTTCGGAAATATAATCGTCGGATAATAGACCATATCCGAGCTGAGGTATCATTGATTTACCGGATTACTATTCAACACGTCACGGTATAGAAAACGTCACGCCACAAAGCCTATAACGTCATTAAGTAGGTAACATGGGGCGGACATGTTTGTGACGTAGGGCGGACAAACAACGACTGGTAAATCTAAATACCAGAACTCGGATATGGTCTATTACCACGATCAAATTTATATCAAATGACTAATTTCTTCAGAGATCTCCACATGCATTGTCTACTTTAAATGTATATACAGTCATGATGCGTGGAAAACAAGAGTATTGGACACATACAGGGAACAATCGAACTTTAAAGGTGACCAAATAAGGTGTAGATGATCAAGCAGTAAGGTAAGAAAATATATTCGATCTTCTGGGTCAAGTATTTGTCCTTGCATCTAAAATGAGATATGAATATGTCGTTAGCTTTTCACATATACCACAGAGAAACATATCAAGGAACAATGCAGTTCGAACTTGTCATGGGGGACAGACTATGAACAAGGCTATCAGTTTGTCAAGTGGAACACGCCAAGGAACAATGATAACAAAATTATAAAGTGGAGCAAACCGAGGAAGACAAGGAACGAATCTACCAAATTTATAAAACGGAGCCGATGGAGGAACCAAGAAACAATGCTATCAAATTGATTAATGGGAACCGACTAGGGAACAATGCGTTCAAGGGAACAGACCAATTTGTAAATCAACGATTACTGCTGTCAAGTGCTTTTTAGCTCACATGACCCAAAGAGTCAGTGTGAGCTATTCTCATCACTTTGCGTCCGGCCGTTAACTTTTCACATTTTCATCTTCTCTGAAACCACTAAAGCAAATTCAACAAACTTTACAGGAATGATGTATGGAAGGTCCTTTACAAAGATTGCTTATTTCGTTCCGATCCGATAAAAAACATGGCCGCCAGCGCGGAACTTAGGTTAAACATAGGACCCTATGGGAAAATTTAACATTTTCATCAACTCCTCTGAAACTGCTGAAGCAATTTCAACCAAACTTTACAGGAATGATGTTTGGAAGGTCCTTTACAAAGATTGCTCATTTCACTCTGATCTGATGAAAAACATGGCCGCCAACACGGAACGTAGGTTTAACGTAGGACCCTATGGGAAAAATCATATTTTCATCATTTCCTCCAATACTGCTGAAGCAAATTCAACCAAACTTTACAGGAATGATGTACTAAAGGTCCCTTACAAAGATTGCTCATTTTATTCCGATTCGACAAAAAACATGGCCGCCAGCACGGCCCTATGGGAAATTCATATTTTTATCTTCTCCTCTGAAACCACTGTAGCAAATTCAACCGAACCTGACAGGAATGATGTATGGAAGGTCCTTTACGTAGATTGCTCATTTCGTTCCGATACGATAAAAAACATGGCCGCCAGCGCGGAACTTCAGTTTAACATAGGACCCTATGGGAAAATTCACATTTTCATCAACTCTTCTGATACTGCTGAAGCAAATTCAACCAAACTTTACAAGAATGATGTACTAAACGTCCTTTATAAAGATTGCTCATTTTATTCCGATCTGACAAAAAACATGGCCGCCAGCACGGAACTTGTTTTAACATTGGCCTTATGGGAAATTCACATTTTCATCTTCCTTTCTGAAACCACTGAAGCAAATTCAACCAAACTTTACAGGAATGATGCATGGAAGGTCCTTTATCAAGATTGCTCATTTCGTTCCGATCCGATAAAATATGGCCACCAGCGCAGAACTTGGGTTTAACATAGGACCCTATGGGAAAAAACATCATTTTCAACATCTCCTCTGAAACTGTTGAAGCATATTCAAGAAAATTGCAGAAATGATGTATGGAAGGTCCTTTACAAAGATTTCTCATTTTGTTGGGATCCGATAAAGAAAATAGCTCCCAGCATCGAACTTGATTAAGAATGGTACCCATTATTTAAAACATTTTTTTTCATTACATGCCCTTAAATTATTGAAGCAAATTCAGTCAAACTAAGATGGCTTGTATTGTTTTGATCTGATAAAAAACAAGATTGCCAGCACAGAACATATTTTAACCTAGGATCCTATGGGATTAACATCACTTTCATCACCTGCTGTAAGCATTTTGTCAGATGAGCGATTCAGGCTGAGTATCTGAGCCTCTAGTTGATTAAGTTGGCTGTCATAAGTGATCGTTCAGACTCGCAACTCATCGTAAAGAAATCGCAAATCACACCTTAAATTGTGTTTTATTTGCCAGGGTTCGTGTTAGTTTTACGAATCTTGTAAATTTTATCAAAAATATGTAAGGATTTTAAGAAAAAAATCTGTATATGAAGGGGTCATAAGCGGGGTAGAAATTTCTTTTTACGGAAAGTCTACTGATGTGGGCAAACTGTAGAGAATAAAGATTCTTCTTTAGTAATAATTCTCTATAAAAGAGCCAATTAACTGGGGTCGCCTACCCTTTCGTATTGATCCTTTTTTTCTAGTGTCAATGGAAGTAGTTTGTCCATTTGTCCCAATTACCTCTAGTACTTTTTAGATGTTTTTTAGGTGTAATTTAAAACCATGTCTAGTCTTGTTATAATGGAGATACTGCTCAATAGACGTAAAACTCTAAGCTATCAATCAATACCAAAATCTCAACGACATGTAAATGTTTGTGAGAAAGAAAGAATAATACAAAAACAACGAAATTGTCCGAAACACCATAACCATCACATAACTTAGTAACATACAAAGTAATCAAAGGAACATATCAAAGATTAATGCGTGCCAAACTTGTCAAGGACGACAGATCATGAACAAGAATTTATAACAAACCGAGGAACAATCATATAACTTTGAATAACAAAATACCGAAGTTACTGTGAATTTTGTTTCTGCATATGCGCATTTCGACAACTTATGTCTTTTCAGTGAAGGTAAAATCAAAATATTTGGAACTCCATAAACCGAAATACGTTTGTAAACTAATAGAAAACAAGTCAAAAGGAGGTTTTGCATGCCATAAAACAGGTTTAACCCACCATTGCTTTTGAAATGTCCATACCAAGTCAAGACAATTGCGGTCGACAATTTTTATTCCGTGATTTCCACCTGATTTGTCTTTTTGTCTCATTGACTTCGACTCTTGACATGTCTGTTCGGTAATTATGTCAACCAAGACGACGTCGGAGTGCAATTTGGTTATTCTACATTTCTTCTGATTATTATTCTTTTTATTCTTCGACATATTTTGTCCGAGCGATTATTTTCAAATGTCTGGATGGAATAATTTCAAACTTTGCACAAAGTTGGAACTCCATTTGAAGTTATATGTTGTGCGTGTAAAATTTTCAAAATAGTTTCCACGTCCAAGATGTCCGCCATTTTACCTTTAAAAATTGAGGATCAAATATCTTGAGGACTACTTTGCAGAAATGTTTCATCTTGTGTATAAATGTACAGTAAGATAATACGAAATTTAAGTTTTTTTCATCATGCTTGGACAAAATTCAATCTTATTTGGTACAAGTTTGGATCACTAACTGAAGAGGTGTATGCACGGAATATTTTTTCCCAAAATGACCGGCATTTCTAAAATAACCACCGAAATATGTAAACATTTCAACTCTGTCTGATTTGAACGAAAATTGATTTCTATGTAGGTTTTGATGCTGTGAACTGGAATCATTGAATTGGCCGTCGGGGATATTGCTTGCAATTGCAAATCAATTTTTTTTATTGCTTTTCCCTTTTTTTCAAATTATTTTGTCAGGTTATTTGCTTAAAGTAGCCTTGACAAAATTCATTCGAACTTGATACAAAGTTGGACCACCGTTGGAAGATGTGCATGCACCGGCAAAAAAATTCAAAATGGCTGCCATTTTATGTTAAGGTATTGAGGATTTAATATATCAGGATGTGTTTTTTTTTTTTTGCAGAATTTCATCATATTTTGTATAAATGTTTAAGAAGATGAGAGGATGAAATTTAAACGAAAACAATCAAAATGGCTAACACTTGCATGATAGCCGCCATTTAACGTTAAGCTATCGATGATTAAATAAATCAGAAATTGGTTTTATTTTGCTGTAAAGGTAGAATCGTCGAATTGGTGGTCTGGGGCGACATCAGCCATTGCTTGCAATTGCAATACGTATTATAGTTTTAATTATTTTCCAAACCAACATTCACTAAACCAAAGTTCGGTAGAATATCTATACAATCAAGAAAGCAATGTTAAGTACTTTCAATTTTTTTTAAATCTGATAACTTAAAAACAGCACGAGTTTCTACAGAATTGTTGTAACTAACATATACTGTGGAAATACATTTATTCGTGGACATTTATTTATTTATTTATTTATATATTTATTTATTTTTTTTTCTTTTGGTTTTCATAAATATCACTGTTTTTGAGTTACTTAGATTCGTGGTTTTTAAAGTCCATAAAATAAAGTCCATAAAACTAAGGAAAATATCCATTTATCTTGGACCTCAATACCGCGAAATCAACTAAAGTTTGATCCCCACAAACAAAAGTACTTTCACAATACCTTTAGTTGAAAATGACACTAATTATTTGTCAGTTTGGAAAATAAACGGAAAAAAATACTGAAACTAATCCTTGTTTTTTTTAAATTTGAAAATCCCTGTATCTTCGAAATGTTTCATTGAAAATTCAGATCACGAATACTCTGTTTTGGTGTGAAACCACCAATTTATTTCTTTAAAATTTTCAACTAAAAGTTTGAATTTTCAAACCTCCCCGGACAATTTATCTTAAGTTTAACCTTCCCAAAAACCATACCTTTCGTAAAAGGCATATACCTGCTCTACATTATATTAAATTTTTATCATACCTTTAAAACCTGCTAAGGGATTCCCGGTGTGTCGGGGAAAGCCACCTATAAATACGTACCACACAGTCACAACATTGCGCTAAAATAGTCATTGGGAATTCCTCTCCTTTAAGTGATCTAAAATTACACCTGCTCAATTGACCTTGGTATTGAAATAAACCTAATATATCAATGTTTAATTAAGAATTGAATGCATTATTTTGAAGTTTCATTGGTGTATGAAAGTGTTGACCGAAGCACATTTTTAAAGAAGCGCGGTAGCGCTTCATGTTGAAAATGTGCGCCCGGTCAACACTTTCATAATCCTTGAAACTTCAAAATAATGCATTCAATAGTTATAATTACATTTTAAAACCAAATCATAAAAAGCAAATTTATTAAAAAGTTAGTAGGTCATGTATAATTGGATTCTTTTTTTACTAATTCGTCCGCCACGTGGTCATATGATCAAATAGTTTTCATGGGAATTGCAACTTCACATTGATATGCCACGTGAGCGATGTTCACCTATCAAATTGACGGAATTCAAATGAAAATTCATGAAATGTAATTATATGGGTGTATCATTCATCAAATTCCCTCTAATAGTTTTAAAGGTGCAAGAATACAAAGTCTAACTTTAGATTCAAAAGGTCTATGTTCTCATAAGTTCCATCTCTGATTGGTTGAATTGATGGTTTGATACCTTTTTGTCCCCCGCCGCAACGCGGAGCGGGGACATAGAAATGCCGGGCGTCCGTATGTCCGTGTGTCTGTCCGCCACCACACTTTCTTGTAAGCGCTCTCATGCCTACAAATTTTGACGGATTCTAATGAAATTTATATCAAATGTTTAAATCACTAATATCTTGGTCAAGTTCGAAAATCAGCCTCGGTCGATACTTTTTGACGGAGTTATAGGACTTTGACAAAAATAATGACTGTTTTATCCAAAAATTGACCTTGTAAGCACTCTCATGCCTACAAATTTTGACGGATTCTCATCAAATTGATACCAAATGTTTATACTAATAATACCTTGGTCAAGTTTGAAGATCAGTTTCGGTCGAGACTTTTTTGACGGAGTTACTGGACTTTGACCAAAATAACAACACCGCTTTAGCCAAAAAATGGCCTTGTAAGCGCTCTCATGCCTACAAATTTGTACGGATTCTCATCAAATTTATACCAAATGTTTATATTTCTAATACCTTGGTCAAGTTCGAAAATCAGCCTCGGTCGATACTTTTTGTATCCCCACATATTTAATTTTGGAACTGCCCTGAATGTTTGAAAATATTGCAATTTCATATACAGTATACTAGTATATTGCATGAGCGGCGGGGGACCCAGGAATTCTATTCTTGTTAAATTTCTTATACAGTTCAGTGTTCAATGTGTATAATAAAATTATTTCCATTTCCCGCAAAGACTACGTTTAATTTGTTTTTCTTCCCAACACTCAACAGTTATAGGGCTGTTATTCCTTTTGGTAGTCTTTCCAATACTTAATTTTTCAAATTTCCAACTGATATGGCGAAAACTAAATCACACTAAGTTGCGCATATGCAGAACCTGAATTCACAGTAACCTCGGTATTTTGTTAATGTTAATATTCTTATCTAATAGTTTTTAAGTTCTTCACGTTCAGTGAGCAATATTTCCGCTATAAGTTAATCAATGAAAATTAAAATGTAAGTGAAAGAAGAAACAAAGGTTGACGGGACAACCTGAGCAACGATTTTTGATTGACATTGGAAAGGTGGAGAATAGATAGGGGCAGGACATTTAGCCTTTTACACGACCGTCAATGCATCTGCTTCTCTTAAAAATAAAGAAGGGGTCTTTAAACTGCATGGTGCATGGCGTTTCTCCACACAGTAAGGCTTCAATGGCTCGCGGTTAGGCTTCCCGTATTTTGACCTGACGACCCCGCATAAACAGGGCATTTCCGTATGCACTAACTTGGGACATGCCAGGAAGTTATTTAGCCTGAGCTCCTGAAAGCCGAATCAGGTTCCGAAGTCTCTTTTTGAGATAATTTATCAAATTTGCATGTACCTGGCTGCTCTTATGAGAATCTCGTGATTCCGTCATCAAGTTTTTCCCTTTTTGTCATGGAGTGTATTTATACTCTGCAAGGAAATCATGTATATTTTCCTTAACGTCTTGTTGTATGTGTAATTGAAATTAGCTGTCTTTGGACGTGTTGCAAATACCATACCAGTTTTTTTCTTGTCGAAGATTTTCACAAGACTTTCTTTTTTTTTCCTTTTTCGTTACTTTTCATTTGATCGTGACCTTGCCTTTTAATAATTTTTATAACATTATGCGGGATGCATAAATATTTCTAGATATTTTTTTTACTATCATGCTGCTTTTGCATGTAAGGCTCAAATCTTATCAATTTCAATTTGTCTTTTGGAATGCTTGGTTGATTGCTTTATATCTATAATGCATGCATACTTTGAATGAAGACATTGGTTGAAATTTGCTATCGAAACACACAGTTCCTAATGTTCTCGAAACTTTGTGTTCTACCGTTTCCATCTGGTACCTAAATCGATTTTCTAGGACGCCGTCTACAGTGCTGCCGGGCGGGTCAACACTTTCTATAAGGGGTTTTCAGGTTGTTATACAGAAATCCTGGCTGGTAACCATTGTAGACAAACTGTGTTGAGAAACGTACCTGCAGTACAGTGGCTATTTCTACTGTAAAAGCAGAAAAGTAATATCCTTGATTTCCTCCTGGCTGATTTTGGTGCAACTTCGAAGTTCCTCTGGTTATTTATATCTTATCAACTCTTTCCTATCTTTTGATTTGTTTTATTCCAAATATTTGATTTTTATCTGTACTGAATTTGATGACATGGTCTTCAGGTAACTGTTATTGTGGTATATTGTTTAAATATATGTAGTGTCCTTGATGAGATAATGCTCTCTAAACAGTTACATGTATCTAAAATTAAATAATGCAAGCATATTTTTTGTCTTTAAATTTATCATGTGACCAGTATGGCAAAAGGTGCTTGATTTAGGCAAAAATTACTTAATGACAATGTATTGTAAAAAAAAAACGCTTGCAAAATAACCACATACGAAATGTCCAATATTCTACGTAAAGTTCAGGCATTAAGGTATAGGAAACGTAAACTGAGTAATTTTGTTTTCAAATTAAGGTTTACATCATTGATATGTATAATGACATAAATTTGACTAATGTCTATTGACTTTCAAACATGTAAAATATTGTATACGAATCAAAGCATTTCTTTCAAAACAACTGAAATTAAATAAAGCTAACAATAATTCAAAATGTTGCCCTTTTCTGGATCTGACTATCATTATTGACTCTGGTAAAATCAAAACCAAAATATATGATAAAAGGGATGATTTTGATTTCACTATTACTAATTTCCCTTTTCTTGACGGC